>JAVYIG010008638.1:0-87165 GCA_035222895.1 Strongylocentrotus droebachiensis | reverse complement strand
GGCATTCAATCTGAAGTTGTCTCTTTTGACCGAGGAATCGTTATAAATAAACACATCACAGAATGTATTTCTATCAGCTGTTAAGGCTATTTAGTCATTGTGGGCAGATTAGAAGAAAAACAACTCATAAGCAAGGATAATAAACCCCGTAATAATTACAAAATGCATAATGATGATATTGCACTATGCACAAAATCTCACTGACGGAAAATAAGTTCTTTTCATCAATCGTTGCAATGATGATGCGTTTACCCACCCAAAAAAAGAAATTGATCATCGCCCCCGATTACCAATAGGCCTACCACCAATTTTATGTCTATAATGTTACGATTATGGGCTGTGCATTAATTTTTTGGGGTGTTATTTTGTTGCAATTTAGTCAGAAAATATTAATCACATTTATTGATAAGCTCATGCAAAAGCATCAATTCGAATTCACATTCTCATAATTACCAAAGTTCAATAGGACTATCTTTGTTACAGTTTTATGTTACCTATTATTGCACGTATTGTTTAACCTCATTTTGAGGTTGTGCATGGCGGGCATTGGGTTTTCCCATTAAAAAAATAAATTTATAAAAAAATGTTTTGTTGTTCTTTCTTCTTTCGTCTACAGAATTTCAAGCTTCAGTTTGATCACGCTGCTTGACTTTAACACGTCAACATCCTTACATGGGTTGAAAGACATTGTGACGTCACGTTAAGCCCTGTGGCAGATAACTACTTGATCACCATTATCACATGATATCGTCACTGTCTGCTTGAGAAAACTTCAAGAGGAAGAGCGATCGATAAAATTTGTTCGCGAGAAAAGTACAGGTCACCGCGTGCGTAGAAAAGGAGAGGAGCTTCATATCGCGCGGAGACGCGCGGCCATCACGACTCACCGGGGACTGTTTTGTTGCAGGAAGCGAATCCCAGCAAAAGAAAGGGAGTCTCTTTCATGTCTTCTGCGGCACCTGGAAGGAGCTTTTCAATTAGAGGAACTCAAGAAGAATAACAAGAGCAGGGGGTAAAGAAAAAATAGGCTTGATGAATCCACGGCAAATCAGTGAAGCAAGCAGTATTGATTTTGAGACACACGAGTCGAGCCTTCTTTATTCGCCTCCTCTTTGAAGACGACTGTTAATCTTAGTAACAGATTTGCATCCGTTAAGTGTCATATGGTGTTGTGGACAGAACAGTTCTTCGACGGTTGTATATGGAACCTCAATTTAAACGTATTTTTGTTGACATCTTATACGAAATATGTTTGAATATTCCTTGTTGGATTAATTTAAAACGCTGATGTACACTTTATTAACTTAATGATTTGATATTTTGACATCCGTCTTGTGTACGTCACTGGAAACCCGATGACAGTTCCTCGACCTACTGATGTGCCACAGCGAGCTTGAAGATGCAAGTGCAATTGGATATATTTATTGGATGAATATAGATTTTATTTGATTGCCAGTGTATTTTCTGATATGGTTTTAACAATGGGAGATGATTTTTATCGACAACGAACAGCCACGGGTGGGCGACGAGTTCGGCGGGAATCGGATGCGAGGCGCGATCTCGAACGCATGCATCTGATGACGATACGGCGAGAGAAGATGAGATTGCAAGAAGAGTTGGATCGCGTACGCGTCAAAGGAGGAGGAAAAGCAGGAATGAGCCAAGCAAGCAAAAATGCCCAACTCCTGTCAAGTCGTTTCGTAACGACTGACAATGATAAAGGAGCGAGTCAACGACGAACACGACTACGGACATCGACGGCTACATCGCTACAGAGAGCGACATCGCCGTATGTTTTACGACGGAACACGACCAACACGAAGTTGGGTTCGAGTATGAACTCAGACAAGGAACTTCCTCAGATCGGGTACAATGCAACACCGTTGAGAGGAGAGCTGGATTCCAGGAGGCTCAAAGATGAAGTTAGAGACCCGAAAACGAAAATTAACGAACTGAAGAAGAACGAGGGGCAACAAAAGAAACTTTTGTCGCTCAAGGTAGACATGTTTACTCGATCTCTTTCCCCAGTCTCTATCTCAAGCGCTCGGTCACCGGGCCGATCACCCGTTCATAGCCCAACGACAAAGCCCGAGGACAAACATCCGACAATGGATGATGTTGACGGTATGTCGGCTGACTATGTGTTTAGTCCTAGAGCGACATTTCCACCGGGGGCAAAGAAAAGGGGACATTTCGATATTTCGAACTCTCGGCTTGTGCCCATAGACGTCGAGGTGAATGGCATGGGTAGCGATCACGGGGTAACTCACCGCGACGACGTTCTACCCACGATATCGAACACGCAGATAGTCCCAACTCCACTACCATCTCGACCAACCGTCATCCGCCGTCAGAGTCAAGTCGCCATTTTGGAACGAAACGACCAAAAGAAGAACAAATACGCCACTACTAAAGATTCAAAAGATTCCAGTAGGAACAACAACAGCAAGGGGCGACACCGCAAAGCTATCGGTGGAATCTGAACTAAACCTTGCCGTTCTCGGTCGCGACGCGAAACGTGTGAAGGAGCTAATTGAAAACCCTGAAATCGTGTTCGACCAGCAGAAGTATGCTCCCGACGGTGCGTTGAGGACCGTTCACATGTTGCCGCCTGCGGATAACGCGTTTTCACAAGCCAGACAGGCAAGGTACCTGAGGTGGAGGGACCCCAATGAAACGAACAGAGAACGGGAATTGACCGTTTCTGAAATATTCGCCAAAGGCACAAATAGCTTCTAATACAACAGTGTATGGGGGGGGGGGGGGGGGGCTGAGGGTACCATGTAGCTACGTCACTAAATGTTGGAAATAAACAATCATCTGAAAGGGAAGTTCTGCTGCATTTTGTTGAAGTGCGGCCTTTTTGAGAAAGCATGACTATGGGTAAAAAGAAAATGTAGCACTGTTTAGACCTAGACAAGGTTGACACTTATATACGGTTTAAACGGCCAATAGTGTTCATCAAAAACATTTCTCTTGGTTAACTTACTTTTTGTTATCGTAAATATAAGGCAAATTCAACCGAATTCATCGGTGTCAATTGTTTGATGTCACTTTCACTTACGTATAAATGAAAAATTCGCGTGTATATTACACTATGAACATGACGGACAAAGAAAGAGGACAAAATATACAGTTCCTCAGGTAGACAAAGGAACATCCCTTCACTGCTATTATGTACAAATGTGTAGAACAGGTGTCATATGCATATTCATCTGTTCTACACATTTTACATATTAGCAGTGAAGGGATGTTCCTTTGTCTACCTGAGGAACTGTATATTTTGTCCTCTTTCTTGTCTGCCATGTTGTTCACCAGATGAAATGTTACACCATTCTGTATCTTGACGGAAAGATTTTTTACTTGATTGAACACCAGGGCAAGTATTCAATAAAATTTAAAGGTAAAGACCGGTAGTGGTAAAATTGCAGTTCAAGGGTTTTGGGTGCAAAATATCCATTCAATATTGTTTAAATATTGCCTTCAGAGGTTTAGATGGCAATTCTTCATCCTAAGTTCTCCAAAAAAAGCAGAAAGATATTCCCAAATGTTCAATGTTGAAGTGCATTCGCGATATCTATCAAGGCCGGATCGATATGATAATTTACCAAATATACCAATTAGTAGGCGGTTTCCCGACAAAATTGGTGTCATCACGTATTAGTCAAAACATGCGATTTAACATGATTGGTAATAAGAGGTTTCATTTCATTTTTTGAGAGGGGGGCGTTTCCAAATCTGGTCTATACCTTTAAGATGTTTATCTTAAGTCTAAGAAAAATGTCTAAGTATTTGTGTTGTTTAAGAAAGTTGCCATAGCCATATACTAAGCACTTTCTCTTAGATAAAGTCTAAGAATATATACTTACTCTCAATGCGATATTCTTAGCCCCCATGCTTTTATGGAACTCACATTTTTGCTAAGACTTTTTCCTTAGCAAAAATAGAAGGAAATGTTTTTAAATTTCATGCCTAAAAAATTATTGAATACGGGCCCTGGAACAAGACTGGCCGGTTATATGATTTTAAACCTCTCGAGTAAAATAGTTTATTGGCTACGCAAACAATTTGTTATCCTGTAATCTTACATTTTAAAGTCGTGCACAGTGCAGGTGCCATATGACCTCACAGTGACCATAATGGTAGGATTACTCCACAGGGAGTGAAAATGGTGCACACTGTGTGCATGAATGAATCTGGTGAACGGGGTAGTAATGATATCTCTAAAGCACTCTGAGAATATCGAGTTATTCGTGTGATGTAAACATTAAGAAAAATTTTTGTTCTACAAACATCGCATTTAGCTTGCTTAAAACACAATGTCATGACAAATTTACACCCCCACCCTAACCCCCTAAACATTCGGTTATTCATTCGTGTTGCATAATGTAATTGGCATCCAGCTATAGTTGACAAGAATACATTTCGTACACTCCAAACTTTATAATATGTCTTTTCAATGATATCATGTTTGACGATGGAGTTGTTGTGCCAAATACTTGTATAATTTCATAATTTTTAACGAGTGTAGGGATGCTATATCATCAGCCTCTTTCTGTAAATTTTGCCTTCATGATACTTCAACAAATTGTTAAATTTAACCAAACTAATAGATATCTTGTGTCGGCAAATTTATTCAGAATTGCTATTTTAAGTTCCGATTCTGATAAATAGAGAAGCTGAAATTCGAAATGCGTTACTTTGTGTGTCATCTTAAAGAAATTGATCGCTGCATTTATCGCACTTTATTGGAACTATGTGAAAGAGAAGAGCTGCAATTACACACATACACTGATATTTCAAGCCACAGAGAGGGAAATGCGAATAATCATACCATGTACAAAATAATTTTAACCCTTTGAGTACACGAATAACGTGCACAATGATTCGATGAATGCCTAAATTATGTCATTTTATTTAGAATGAACCGTTGAAGTTGACAGCTTCCTCGTTTAATCTCAACTTTATTGTGAACCGTGAAGTTTTTGCAACTGTACTTGATTACCAATTTATCATAAAAAATGTAATATAAATTCACAATTCAAATCAAAATCATTGTTTTTATACTTTTGTTCATGTTTTTAATCATGTAGAGGAATAAACCATTCACAGAATGTTTGCTGGGTGGATGCTGACGAAAAAAAAATATCCAAAGATGAATGTTATTCCCCAGAAAGAGTCAATAAAGAAAAAGAAGTGAAATTTTGAAAGTCGAGACCGCTACTGAAACTGGGAAATCTCAAATTGGCAATGCGGTTTATAATGATGTCATAAAAGGAGAACAAGAAAAGGAAATCAAGGGGAAAATACTTTGCAACGTGGAATGACACGTAGAAATATAATGTCCATGCATTTTTATCATCCCTCATGCAAAAACTGAAAATGGGTCATTGCAATGATTTATGTATAGTGAATGGGAATTTTTCTCTGCTTGTGCAACACACTATCATTAGCAACAAATAACGGAACATTCCCGTGCCGTAAGGGATCAAAATTCATAAATTTCTTCAATTTCGGTTTGATTTACTCCGAAATTGTCAGCGGTATTTATTTTTAGTTTGCGTCTCTCCTTTTTCATTCAGATTAAGTTTCATGAAGGGTTAATTCCCCTCAATTCAGAATGAGATGCAGAAGGAGAGTATGTTTGTGTGAGGGTGCGCAGGTGTGTGTATGCGAAAGAGAGAGATAGAGAGACAGAGATATGTGTGCATGTGCGTGTGTGTATATATATGAGAGAGAGAGAGAGAGAGAGAGAGAGAGAGAAAAGAGGTGTGTATGTATGAGAAAGAGAAATATAACGTGTGTGTGCTTGTATGTGTGTGTTTGAGAGAGAGAGAGAGAGAGAGAGAGAGAGAGAGAAGAGGATTGTAATATGTGTGAGTGTGACATATATAATAGAGAGAAGAGGTGTTTGTAGTTGGGGGAGGGGGGGGGGGGGGGCTAGGTGTGTAAACTATGTAACAATGGCATTTCACAAATTGTATGTGAACGCTTGTTATTGTTTCGCAGTACCCGGTTATGTTGAATTTCCCCAGACAGATGTTGCGCAATAGAATGTAGACAATGTCAGAGCAGCTTTTGCCTAGACAGGGGCAACGATTTCTTTTCATGACCGGTGGGGGGGGGGGGGGGGGGGGGTGCGAGCGGCGAGGGAGCATAGCGTGAACTGTACTTGCATGATACCAACGGAATACAGATTTTCTACGATACTTACTTGTAGGTCTACATTTGGAAGGATATTATGCGAGGGAGCGTAGCGACCGAGTGAGAACTCTTTTTTGCACTTTTATTAATCTTAACGCTGCGCTTATGGGTCCTCCAACGCCGAAAAAGTTTGACGTAGTCTTTATAGTCAGTATATGCTATACATATATTTGGCACTTTTTTCAAATTTTCCGGGGGGGGGGGGGGGGGGGGGGCGAGTCCCCTGTTCGCCAGGATCGCCGTACCTGGGCCTAGGCATACATTATTTAAACATAGTAGTTGTCTTTCTTTCATGGTATATTTACCTTATGATGAATCGGATGCGATTCAAAAATTAACACCAATCAATAAAAATTACTTCCTGTATAAGAATGTCGATCCGTTTGAAGGGCACAAAATCATTAATATTATAATCATCATTCATCAGAAATACAGGAAGTGCGATAACAACATTTCATTTCGATGAGAGAATTACACAGAGTTTAAATGAATTAATTTGACTGCTCAGAGAAGGGTGTTCATCATGATTTTTCACTTTGTAAGTGTACGCTATGATTATAAGAGAGACTTTAAAATTATGCTTGTACATGCGTCATTATTGCATAAACTTGAAAAATATACTATATTATGTTTACTTTGTTGTGTAAACCGTGGAAGCAGGAAACTCCCTGGTGTAAGGTAGGCTATAGTGTATTCTGATCAAAGCATGGTATAAATAAATTCAGCCTCGATGCAAGCATACGTTGATAATGGCATAAGCGAACTATTCACGAAAGGTCACGGTCTTTCAATTCCGGGTGAATCGCGTCAGGCATCACGCGACACACTGGGATTCCCCGCTCTCGTACAATCTTATATACTAATAGGCCTACCACTAATCGCCGCGGGGGGTCCAAAACGGTTCCTCAAAAACGTCTTTCCCCTACTGCGCCCGCCTCCGCCGTGGCGCGGGGACGGCGGCACAATTCCACGAGGCCTGTCTCCCGTAACCCGCGTGCCACCTCTACCCCGCGATCGACGTCTATGGAAAGCCGTTGGAGACTTTATTCACATACCCCAGACGTTTGGAACGCGGCACACGTCTGCTAAATAACAGGCAGACGTCTGCTAATTGACCAATCACCGCCTGTTATTTAGCAGACGTGTGCAAGGTGCGATAGCACACGCCTGCTAGTTTATTAGCACACGTGTGCCCTTTTCCAGACGGATGCTGTTTACTGCGCATGCGTCTGGAATTGATCGACCAATCAGATACCTTGTATGTGTGTGTTTGGACAGTAGGTGCATGCAGCGCAGACAAGCAAAAAAAAGTGCCGGGCACGTGGTGATCGACGCACGTGGTACTCTTATTGACTTTGATTTCTATGTCAGAAAAGAAGTATACATTGTAAGAGTATTATTATGTAGTTCTATGTAGTTCTATGTAGTTCCATTGAGGTTTGAATTTTCTGGTGCAAATTATAAACGAAGTACAGAACTGCTATATGAACGTTTATCCTCCATCTATAGTATTGGAGTATGTAAATACAATAAAGCTAGTCTATAGGGTTGATAAAGAAAAGGTAAGTCTAATATCATGAATGGTAGTTTCCAGATTTTCAATCTATCATTCAGAACCTACTCTAATTGCAAATTAGGTGATATACTATGCAACAGTGCCATTGTGATAATGTGTATGATCCAGTGTAGATACATAGTGTTGGAACAACAGAGTAGATCTCTCCCCCTCTTCCATCTCTCCCTTATCTCTCTTGGGTCACTCTGTGCAGAGGTCAACCCTTTCCCTCATAGGGCAACACGTACTATCTCCCTTCCTCTCTCTCTCTCTCTCTCTCTCTCTCCCTTCCTTCCCCTGTATTCTCGTTCATGCAGGACAGGGGGATTAGTGATAGGAGGCATGTTTGCTTAAGAGCTCA
The DNA here is from genome assembly GCA_035222895.1 of Strongylocentrotus droebachiensis. Taxonomy (NCBI): domain Eukaryota; kingdom Metazoa; phylum Echinodermata; class Echinoidea; order Camarodonta; family Strongylocentrotidae; genus Strongylocentrotus; species Strongylocentrotus droebachiensis. Next base: position 79,045 of record JAVYIG010008638.1, on the reverse strand, counting down.
GATTAGAAGTTGGAAACACTGTGGAGACTTTGCATTTGCCTGGCACAAGGGAGTTGGCTGCACATTATTATTTGGTAGTTTTCAATCGAATAAACCTGCTCATAATTATCCCATAGGCCTAATTGTATTCGAAGGTTGATGTTTGGATGTTGATTGGCTTATATAATACATCATGTATTGCTGTATATTGCATAAGTAGAATTTATATATCTTGTCTTGTATATAGTTTATGATTATTCCTTTATAGTTCTATGTTATATGTCATATGGGTAGTCGAAGCATAATAGTAGTGCAATAATTATAGGTGAATCACATGCAGATTGCAGTATTGATTGATAAGCTCGTTTTCCTAAAAAGATATTTACACCTGAGATTATGTATGTGTTGTGTGCTGGAGGAATACAACATATTTCTATGTTAGTATTATTATTTCTAAATCTGAGAGGATAATAGATTAGCGCGTTTAGATGAGATTGTCTATAGGTGCAATGAAGGTCTAATTTAGAGTTAGGGTATAACTAATCACCATATTAGGTATGAATATGATGTGTACTTATAAGAACAAAACATTATAACGTTATCTGTATATAAGTGTTTACCGATTTGATAATGAAACTGTTCTTATTATAATGTAGATGTTAGTTAAATAGGAACTCTGTAGGGCCATGCGCTATGGTTCAAGGCATGCCCACATAGAGGATTTTTTTTTTTTTATGTTAGCTAGGGTCGGGGCCAAATGCAATGAATAATTGATAATTTATTGCATTTTCTTTGTTGTTTTTTATTTCTGGGGGCGGCGACGTACCCTAGCCCCCGCTGTTTACTCGAACGTACCAAGGGAATACTGCGGGGAGGGTGGACCGAATGGCGCAGCGTGGTCGATCGTACCGAATTTATTTATTTTTTGGTGGGGAGGGGCAGGATGATGGGTCGCGTACATTATTGGGGCACGCCTTTTTTCTTTATTTGTTCAGAAATGTACGTTTCCAATAAATGTTTTCTACACATATTCGGGGCCATGTGGCGACCCCCCCCCCCATCCCTGCGCCTCCGCCACAGCCGCTGCGTGTTCCCTGTCCATTATTTCGCTTTCTTATGTTTACATTTTGTTTATTGCTAATTTAATTTTCATTTAATTGTTTATGAAAAGCGACCCTCAACCCATGTTATGAATAGCGACCCTTAAACGCGAACCATTATCCCGTGCCCACCCCCCCCATCAGTCTGACCACGCTGCGCCATTCGGCTCACCCTTCCTTTAGTATTCCCTTAGTGCAAGTACATATTACCGACGATTTTCGTTCAAGTAGTTCATACATGGCGTAGCCTGTGTGTGCTTCACGTGGGGGGGGGGGGGGGCGGTGATCTTGTGAAATGTCATGCCCGCAATACAATACAAATCATATAACCTGGGCAAAGGCATGGGGAAATCAAGTTTTGGGGATAAAGAGGGAAATTAATGGGATACAAAATATATAAAGCAATTGATAAATAGTGAGGCAATGGCGTCACAAACTGATAACCAAATTGGCAATTTTTGTAGTGGTTTCCATTGTTCCACAATTTTTCATGTTTAAAAAAAAATCATAACTTCCTTATTAGTTATCCGATTTTAGTCATTTTTTTTGCTCTGCTTCTCTTGTTTTTTCGGCATCTATTAAAGGGAATTATTTTGAAGTGGATTAAGCCTTTAGGATATATACCACATTCAAGCTTTTCGTAAATATACAATATTGCACGATATATTTTCCAAATATTAAGTAAGGAAGTTAGATTTTCAAGATTTTTAGCTAAATAAGATACGATTTTGTGACCGAAAGGCATATGTGAACGGAGCTTTTTATGGACCTACCATCTCCAGGCACCCAGAAACTATATTTTAGCCAATGAAAGATTTTCGTTTGTCCATGACATCGGAATTCTCAAAACCTCGGGATACTAGTAATCATATTACTTAGCCTAACTTGATTTATCCACAATCTTGATTTCATGAAACTTTCCTAACTCCCCAAACGGAGCTGACCGGACTACAAGCCTAGTTACTGCTCGGAGAGGGGGGAGGGGGAGGGGGCACTTTAAAATTGTGTCTTGTTGGGGGGATAGGGGGCTTGAACACTCTCGGGCCTTGAAGGTATTCGCGTCATGTAGCGTACAAAGGGGTAATGCAATCCCAATATGGACTACTGTTTGAGTTCTACAATATTTGAAATAATTGATAGTTTTTATATATTACGTACGCTTAAATATATATTAAAGACCGTCACCACTACTGGGCCAGAAGGGATTAGACCACACAGAGAGCCATCGAGGTCACTGTGACAGGTGGCTATCTCATTAACTCAGCTCTCATTTAACATAAGAAAAAGAGGATCATGGGGGACCAACAGACACCGATTGGGGAAGTTTTCTATATAGAGGGAGCAAGTAGCTACAAGTATGGCAGTGTGCCTTTAACATAACGATACGTTTTTATTTAACGCTGATTGGAAATAATAATTGATGATGGGGGGGGGGGGGGGGGTTGGATAGTAGTATCTTCATTTGTACATTTTTTTCTTTCTTCTTTATACTTCTGTTGTTTGTTTGTTTTTAATATTTGAATGTTAAGATATGTGTAATACTACTACTACTACTACTACTAATAATACTGTCTTGTTTACCACGGGTAGCCTCATCAGTATTTATGCTGTTCTCCCTAGAGGTCCCTGCAATCAAATTCTAATAATACGATGTTGGTCATAAAGGTGGCCTATTTACCCCAGTTTATGGAATGATTTTGACAATGATTTATTCTTAACAGATCTAGATAATAGTATATATTCCCAGATTTAAACAAAATAATAGTTAGCAAGTGTTTGTTTTACACGACTGCATGGCTTCTAAAGTGTGTGCTACCAGGCGTGGATCTAATGCGAGAGGGGGGGGGGGGGTGAGGGGGGCCCCCCTAAAAAAGAGAGAGATGAAGAAAAATAAGGGAAAGAGGAGAAAAAGAAATGAAAGAAGAAAAAGAAGATAAGAAAAGGGGTCAAAGAAGGGGATCGGGGGAGGGGGAAAAGGCCTCTCCCTCAGGCCCCCCCCCCCAAAAAAAAAAGAGAGGAGGAAGGGAAAGGAAAAGAGGAAAGCTATAAGGGAGAGAAAAAAAGAGGAAGAAGAAAAAGAAAAGGGTGAAAAGGAGGGGAGATCACTTGCAATTAATCCAGCCAACGACGTGTTGATCGAGGGGCCGAAAGGCCCTTGCCCCCCCCCCCCCCCCTCAGCAAAAACGAGAGAGAGAGAGTGAGAAGGAAGGTCGGGGAAGGGAAAGAGGAGAGAAAGAGGAAGAAGAAAAGAAAAGGGGGAAAAGATATGCTTTTGCGCTCCTCTCGCCCCTCCCCCAAAGCGAGACCAAGCGCCAGATACGCCACTGGACACTCCTGGCGTACTCCCCCAAACAAAATAAAACGAGGTTTATTTCTAATTCGATTTCTGTGATTTACAAATGTTGTGAAATGACATAATTTTTTAGTAAATTATACTGTTTTATGAGTTTGTTGGAAAATGACGAATTCCCAAAGTTACAGTCAGGCGAGAAGTATGCTTATGTCAAGGCGCGCGGAACGGCGGGACTCAAGAGAAGTAGGGAGAAACTTGGAGAGAAAAATAAACTGTGACCTGCCAGTGTGTCAAAATAATGAGGTCTCAAAATATGATCAACTGACCGTAATTATATGCCTAAAACCCCTGACTTTCCGGAGGCTCCACCCCCTTGACCCCACCAAGGGCCCTAAGGCGTGCCCCTGAATGCTGAATGAATGCTTATCTGACCGTTATAAAATGCCTAAAAATCCCTGAGTTTCCGGGGTATCAAAATATGCTAATCTGAACGTAATGAATGCCCCGATAGCCCCTGAGTTTCAAGTGGCTCAGCTCCTGGACCCCTCGCCAATAAGTGACCTACCCGTATCATTAATAAGGTATCAAAATATGCTCATCTGAACGTAATGAATGCCCATTGCCCTAGCTGAGCTTCCAGGGGCTCCGCCCCTAGACTCCACGCCAATTTATGTTCCGCGAGCCTTGACGTGCAGACCTCTAAATAAGCATTTTTTTCGCCTGACTGTAATTTTGGGAATTCGTCATTTTCCAACAAACTCATGAAAACAGTATAATTTACTAAAAATTATGTCATTTTCATGAAAAAGAATTAGAAATAAACCTCGTTTTAATATTTTTTTAGGGGCTACACCAGTAGTGTCCAGTGGCATATCTGGCGCTTGGTTTCGTTTAGGGGGGGGGGGGGCGCGATAGGAGCGTGAAGGCATATCTTTTACCCCTTTTCTTTTCTTCTTACTCTTTATTTTCTTTCCCTTTCTCTCCTCTTTCCCCATTCCCTCCATCCCTTCTTTCTCTCTCTCTCTTTTGCTGAGGGGGGGGGGGGGGGGGGGGGGAGGCAAGGGTCTTTCGCCCCCGATCCACGCCTTGTTGGCGGGAAAAATCGCAACTGATCTACCCTACCTTTCTTCTTTCTCTTTTTTTTCTTTCCCTTTCTCATCTCTTTCCCTTCCCCTTCCCTTACTTCTCTCTTTTTAAAGTTTGCTGGGGGGAGGCAAAGGCCTTTCACCCCCTACCCGAACCACATGTTGTTGGCTGGATTAATTGCATCTGACCCCCTCCCTTTCTTTTCACCTGTTTCTTTTCTTTTTTTCCTTTTTTGTTCCCTTTTAGCTCACCTCTTTCCTTTTCTCCTTCCTACTCTATTTTTTGCCCCCCCCCTTGAGGATCAACAAATTGTTGGCGAGAAAATCGTTACTGATATCTCCCTTCATTAATTTTCTTCCTCCACCCCCCTTCACTTTGTCCCCTCTTCACTCTTTTTATTTCCCTTTCGTTCCTTCTCTCTTTTTTTGGGGGGAGGGGGGGGGGGCAACAGCCTCGGAGGCAAGGCCCTCAGTCGCCCCCCCCCCCCGCCGATCTCTTTTTTCCCTCTTTTCTTTTCTTCTTCCTCTTCTTTCTTTCCTTTCTCTTTTCCCTTCCCTTCTGTCCCTTCTCTCTCTAGCTCTCTCTCTCTCTCTCTTTTTTGGCGGGGGAGGGGGAGACCCCTTCGGCCCTCCCCCTGGATCCGTGCCTGGCCGTGGGTGTGTCCCCCTTCCAATATGTACTGACCTGAGCAGTTTTGTAATAGCGAGCAGGCCCCGTACGTACTGAGCTGAGCAGCTTTGTAACAGCGGACTTGATTGGTTGCCTTAAAAACCAATTTACGAGCGTTCTGCGCATCCGTCTGGAAAGGGCACACGTGTGCTAATAAACTAGCAGGCGTGTGCTATCGCACCTTGCACACGTCTGCTAAATAACAGGCGGTGATTGGTCAATTTAGCAGACGTGTGCCGCGTTCTATACGTCTGGGGCATGTGAATAAAGTCTCCAACGGCTTTCCATAGACGTCCATGTCGTTAAACGCGGTTTCGGGGTTTCGGGGTCCCGGGGAGGACGGGCGGCAATACGCAAAATCGCCGCGGGGGGTCCAAAACGGGGCAAAACGGTTCCTCAAAAACGTCTTTCCCCGACTGCGCCCGCCTCCGCCGTGGCGCGGGTACGGCGACACAATTCCACGAGGCCTGTCTCCCGTAACCCGCGTGCCACGTCGTCCCCGCGATTGACGTCCATGCCGTTAAACGCGGTTTCGGGGTTCCAGGGAGGACGGGCGGACGAAAGCACGGCGGGCGTCGTGGATTGCAAGGAGGCGGCGAACTCGCGAAAGCGAGTCCGCAAGGCGTGCACCCGCCCTCTGTCTAATTATCAAAGAGAGACGAATTAAGAGACACACAATAGACGAGAATCCACTCGCGTCAACGGGTGTAGCAAATCCTATTGTAACGGGTGCGGCGTACCCCGAATTAGACCTCTTGCTATAGGATATGCTTTGTAGCATGTAAGAGAAATACACATTAACAGATGACTCACTCAGGTGATGGGATGTAGCCAATATGTACGCTCAACGGGTTGAGCTTACCCGTGTTATGCGTCTTTCTATAGGATATGCTTTGTAGGCCAGGCGCCCATAGTGTACGTGTATTTCACGCTCACCGTCACACACGTACACACACTCGATTCGAGTCGTGGCGATTGCGACAATAATATTGGCGCAAACCATGGACCTATTTTCGCGTAAAAACTCTGAAAATAATTATTCAAATTCTGTGATCTATGCCAACATATTCATAGTCCAAGCTTCTGTTTTATTGGTCTTTTCATGAAAACTACATCGAAATCACAACAGATCTGTGATAGTACGCCTAATCAATCTGCGATTTTTGCACACACACACAGAGCATACAGGATTTCAAATGCCTTCCAGCGCCCAACTCAGGCGGGGAACACGGCCCTCAAGCCATCGTTTTACGCTGCGCCGCAGTTACTGCACTACACTGTATAGATTCGATTTCCGTATGTTTGATTTCGTTTAGCGTTGGTTATTTGAAACTTTTGAACTCCGAAAGAATATGTTAAATAGACTCTTGAAATTGGATTTATTTTCTACTGACCTGTTAATGAAACCATAAGGGATAAACAAAACAAAATAAGGACTGCTCTGTAATTGGATGGTGGTGGAAATTATCACTCCCTCGATTTCGTTCAAATACTGGCCCTTCTATCACCCCCTCGGCTTTGCCTCGGGTGATAGAAGGACCGGTATGAACACCACCTTGGGAATGATAATTTCATCCTCATGAGCAGACAATATTTGTATATTTTCACTGAGACCTCCGGGACCTCTGAAGTTCTTTGTATCATCCATGCAAAATATCATTTTGTTGATAATTTTGTTTAATAGAACATGTAGTTGTAATAATGTATGTTAAGCCAAATTAAACAATTGTTACTCATGTTTTGATTAATTGGAACAAGTTCTAATTAGAGATGAGTGAAAATATGAAAAATGAAAATGGGAGGATTGAGAACAGTATTCGTAAGAAACTGGACGGGAAAGGGATAATGGGAATAACGATGGGAATGAATGAAAAACAATAATCATAAATAATGAAAGTGAAAACGAAAGTTAAAGCGTACAATAGTTTGCATCAGTTTATGTACAACTTACTCATTTCATTTTTTCTTTTAATCTTCAAGTTTTATTATATGTTACAAATAAAAAAAAAAAATTCAAAATGATATATGAAACAGCAAACAAAAGGTTGATATTCTATCGAATTAAATATTAATAACAAGAGAAGAAAACGAATAAAAGGATAAAAAGTAGGCCTATACCAAGAGGGAAAATGAAATTGAAAATAACCACCCACCCCCTAGAATCCCGTGGATTTTCCACGGGTCCTCCTAGTAACATAATATTACTGTAGACATGCTCTGTTGGAATACCAGATAATGATTACACGCACAGGAATACAAGCATACTTGTATATTGTTGTATAGTTTTTAATTGCAATCATGAAACCACGCTTTACAATTTTTGCGCTTAAATTCATTTTAATACTGTTTTTATGGAGAGTGGGGGGGGGGGGGGGGGAGGGATTAAAAAAAAAATATATTAATAAGTATCATGCAGAAGTTATACACAACAGTATCGCATTTGAAATAAAGAAATATCAATACAAACAGGAAATACCTTTGAAAAAGAAAAGTGGAAAAAGTACACCTCAAGAACAAAGAGGAGTTGGGGTGACAGACCATTCATTATATCAATCATAATATATAAATCCTGGTAGGCCTATTAAATTGACGTCCGTAAAATTATGACTGTGGAGGTGTTGTGGTATAGTGGTTCGTTCACTCGACTCTCAGTGACTTGCCGTACGGTTCGAATCCCAGCCCAGCACTAATGTCTTTTGGAAAGATATTAATCCACACATGCCACTCTCCACCTATATGGGCAAATGGGTACAATATTTTATAATTTATTTCTTCCTCTTCTCTTTCCTCTTCTTCTTACTGTTGTTATTATAATTTTAATAGTCATTAGTTAATTGCTATGAATCTAAGTAGAATTATCAAGGCCAAGCTATTTTTAGACATTATGATGACATGATATTATGTGAAATTACTAATTATGAACAGCCTTCACGCTTTACACCTATTTCGTGACTATTGACATGCATACAGTCACTGGGGACTTTCGATACGTTGAATTCCCCAGGTCTAATAATAAAGTGTGTCTTTGATACGCTAGACACGGCCCAGATCAGACAGACGATGACACTCCCATTCTCATATCACACCACTTCGTTGATTGACGTCTTTTTATATTATGTCCAACAGTCCGTAGAAGTCAATGACTCTGAATGGTAGGCTTCTAATATTTTTAATTCAATGACTACAGAATATTCGTTTGACCGAAAAAGCTGTCATAAGGGGCAACTTACATCAGTTTTCAGAGGTATCGCCCTTACTGTGAATCACGGCGCTACGGGGAAATCGCCGCTTGAACTGTTGCTCGATATTTCCCCCTGATGCCAGTGTGGAATCAGAAGGGAGGATACTCCTGATGTCATCAGAGTATTGGTGATCGGTGAGTTTGATAGTTGTTTTTAATATTTTTTCTCTAAGGATTGAGACCGATTTGGTAAATGAACAGAACAGTTTTTAATCAGCAATCAGTTGTATTCTCGAATATTATTGAGGAAAAGAGTGAAGGAATTAACGAAATAAAATACTAGCACAAATTTTTTTGAACCAGCAACCTTGACAAAGAGAGAGAGAGAGAGAAAGAGAAGAGAGAGGGAGAGAGAGAGAGAGAGAAGGGAGAGGGGGGGGGGGGGGGGGTGTGTTACACCCACAAATGTAATAACTCCCACAAATGTAATAACGCCCACAAATGTAATAACACTTTACCCACAAATGTAACAACACCCACAAATGTAATAACACTTTACCCACAAATGTAATAATTTCACCCACAAATGTAATAACCACTTTACCCACAAATGTAATAATTTTGAATCACCCACAAATGTAATAATGACTTTACCCACAAATGTAATAAATTTGAAGTGATATTTTGAATCACCCACAAATGTAAAAATGACTTTACCCACAAATGTAATAAATTTGAAGGGATATTTTGTCGAATTTAAAACTAAAACCCTGTAATAAAGCATGTGTATAGCGCGCAGTCTTTGCTCCAGACTCGGTTATTTCAAAAAATTAAAAAAATCTTCAAAACTAAGACCCCACCATCTTCCAAACTAAGACCCGGTAATAAAGCATGGGTTTAGAGCGTAGTTTTTCTTCCAGACCCGGTTATTTCAAAACTTTTTAAAAATCTTCAAAACTAAGACCCCATCATCTTATTCCTGTGGAAGAACATAAGTATTGAGCGTAGTCTTTCCTCCAGACCGGTTTTTCAAAAGTTAAAAAACAAACAATAAACAAAACAAAACAAAACAACAAAAAAACCTTTTAAACTAAGACCCCTCCATCTTCCGAATTAAGACCCGGTAATAAAGCATGGGATTAGAACGTAGTCTTTACTTCAGACTCGGTTATTTAAAAAAAAAAAAATCTTCAAACTAAGACCTCACCATCCCATTCCTGTGGAATAACATGGGTATAGAGCGTAGTCTTTTCTCCAGACCCGGTTATTTCAAAGGAAATAGAAATTTAAACAAATCTTCGAAACTAAGACCCACCATCTTATTCCTCTTTTTTTCATTTAAAAATAAATTACATTATTACATATGTGGATACAACACGTCACAAATAAATGATTAGTCGGCGGTCACACGAACTGACGAATCAGTCAAAATGGTCCATATATATAACACACAGAGGAGGGACCAATTCGATGGTTTGTTGACCGTCGACGATTTCTTAATCATGTAAATATTCTAACGCCCACAAATATCCTGAAATTCAATGTTCGTAGAAAGTAATTGAATAAGTGACCTTAAATGTATTTAAATATTGACGCTGATTGTTTTATGCATATGATTATGAAATATGTTCACGATATGTAACATTTATTTATATATATATATGTACGCTATTAGTGACATTAAAACGTTGGATTGCGATGTTATATTTTCATGAGTGCGTGAATGAATTACCTTTCTTCATGTGATGAACGTATCAATAATTACTTATACTGAAGACTACCAATTGGTACGCGGTACACGGTGTGAATTCATGAGAACGAAATTTATTCAAAGGCAAATACAAACAAAACACATTTATATTACAGTTTTCCCTACTTCTGAAACACTCAAGCAGCTATATAAACAAGAACAAGTCTGAAATGATAATCGGTTAACAAGCAAATAACAACGCATACTTTCATATAACAAATCATAAATAGCTGTATAACGAGATCGCGCGAAACATATTTCGTCAGTTCGTGTGACCGCCGACCAATCATTTATTTATGACGTGTTGTATCCACATATGTAATAATGTAATTTATTTGTAAATGAAAAAAAAAAGAGGAATAAGATGGTGGGTCTTAGTTTCGAAGATTTGTTTAAATTTCTATTTCCTTTGAAATAACCGGGTCTGGAGGAAAGACTACGCTCTATACCCATGTTATTCCACAGGATTGAGATGGTGAGGTCTTAGTTTGAAGATTTTTTTTTTTTTAAATAACCGAGTCTGAAGTAAAGACTACGTTCTAATCCCATGCTTTATTACCGGGTCTTAATTTGGAAGATGGAGGGGTCTTAGTTTAAAAGGTTTTTTTGTTGTTTTGTTTTGTTTTGTTTTGTTTTTTGTTTGTTTTTTAACTTTTGAAAAACCGGTCTGGAGGAAAGACTACGCTCAATACTAATGTTCTTCCACAGGAATAAGATGATGGGGTCTTAGTTATGAAGATTTTTAAAAAGTTTTGAAATAACCGGGTCTGGAAGAAAAACTACGCTCTAAACCCATGCTTTATTACCGGGTCTTTTAAATTCGACAAAATATCCCTTCAAATTTATTACATTTGTGGGTAAAGTCATTATTACATTTGTGGGTGATTCAAAATATCACTTCAAATTTATTACATTTGTGGGTAAAGTGGTTATTACATTTGTGGGTGAAATTATTACATTTGTGGGTAAAGTGTTATTACATTTGTGGGTGTTGTTACATTTGTGGGTAAAGTGTTATTACATTTGTGGGCGTTATTACATTTGTGGGAGTTATTACATTTGTGGGTGTAACAGGGTGACCCCCACCCCAACAGCCAGATATCCTTTCAAATGACGATATCTCTTATTAGTGCCCAAGCGCTTTATTTTATCTACGAGATGTAACAATTGAAGCTTATAACCACCGAATCGAATGGATACTGTATTGAACGTATGATGTTGTAGGCAACGTGTGGGTTTTGTGTACAGGGAACTCCCACCTCTCCAGTAATGGCGGATGGGCATAGCGCCGCTATTGTAGCGCATAAAATATACAGTTCCTCAGGTAGACAAAGGAACATCCCTTCCCTGCTATTATGTAAAAATGTGTAAAACAGGTGTCACATGCATATTCACCTGTTCTACACATTTTTACATAATATCAGTGAAGGGATGTTCTACCACAGCAATAGGCCATTTTCTTAATGTAACCAAATTTAATGCTTAGACGAGTCTTTGTGAAGTGCCTCAATACATTTTATTTCATTCACCTGATAAGAATAATAGTATTTCAATAGTCAGAAATCAAACTGCATATAATTCAGTGTTGCTAGGTAGGTCAAGCCTTAATGTTTGTCCAGCCTGGCAACAACTAATGTATGCAGTTCGGATTCTGTCTACTGAAATACTATTATTCTTTTTAGGTGAATGAAATAATATGTATTGAGGCGCTTCACAAAGGCTTAATATACATTAAATTTGGTTACATTAAGAAAATGGCCTATTGTTGAGGGTAGAATGAGGAGCTGTGTATTTTGTCCTCTTTCTTTGTCCGTCATGTTCATAGTGTTACTTCCTGCATGCATGTATATCGTCGAGTGCAATCTAAAAGATTTCTAATTGTAGTCTACATGGGCAGTTGAGTACGTTGACACGCATGATCAGTCGGCGTTCGTCGTGTTCTCGTCCACTCAATCTAAAAGTCCCTTATGGTCATTTGGACAACTAATCCCCCGGAAAATTACCTTCTATAACAATTAACCATTGTGGACAAGTATCCCCCGGAATTTTTTTCTTTGGGATATTAAAACCAACTTACTATCAGGATGGACTTCCCCTTTAATGAACAGGGGGGGGGGGGGGGGTGGCTTTGATAGGGGGTTATTTTCAGGGGTGGGGTGATTGTCCACGGGGTTAATTGTCCTCGTGAGTAGTTGTCCTTGGTCGTCCTCAGGGGGGGGGGGGGGTTATCGTCATAGGGGGTTATTTTCAGGTGGCGGGGTAATTGTTCTAGAGGGTTATTTTTAGGGGTGGGGAGCGGAATCCCCCCCCACCCAGGGGGGGGGGGGGTCGTAATTGAATTGTCCGCGGGTGGTGATTGTCCTATGCCTCTCATAGCAGTCAATATATCTATAATATATGGCTGGCTTATTCTTACTCTTGTAAAAGGGAAGAAAAAAAACTGCGGAAAAACTTTATAATAGGCGATGAAATAGGCCAACGAGTTTGCATTGAATATGATGTTATTATTTCTATAAAACAATATATATATATATATACCCATATACCCATATATATATATATATATATATATAAATACCAATTGTTCATTTTTCCCTCGGTAAATCATACTGTTGGTTTTCTTTTACTCTAGACGACGTAAAGTGAAGTGCACAACTTGGAGGATGGAACGTGGAGGAACTTATGAAATGGGTCTGGCCAAATGTCATTGGTATAAATGCCCAAGAGGGCATGTCTACGCCATTGGGGAATATGGTGGTGCCACACAGACGGGCAGGTGTCCTGAGTGTGGTCTCGGAATTGGGGGAACCGGTTTCCGTCTAACAGAGGGGAATAGGGTTGCTCCAGAGATGGACGGGGCGCGATATGCAGCATGGTCGGAGGAAGCTAATAACGACGGGAAGGTTAAGACTACTAAGCGAGCAGATGAAGTCAAAAGTCTTCTCATCAAGAACGTTTCCGAATCTGGTGTGTTGGGAATTAGTGAGAAAGAGAGGAAGGAAATAGCCGCCGCAATGGGTCTGGCCAAACGTCATTGGTATAAATGCCCAAGAGGGCATGTCTACGCCATTGGGGAATCTGGTGGTGCCACACAGACGGGCAGGTGTCCTGAGTGTGGTCTCGGAATTGGGGGAACCGGTTTCCGTCTAACAGAGGGGAATAGGGTTGCTCCAGAGATGGACGGGGCGCGATATGCAGCATGGTCGGAGGAAGCTATTAACGACGGGAAGGTTAAGACTACTAAGCGAGCAGATGAAGTCAAAAGTCTTCTCATCAAGAACGTTTCCGAATCTGGTGTGTTGGGAATTAGTGAGAAAGAGAGGAAGGAAATAGCCGCCGCAATGGGTCTGGCCAAACGTCATTGGTATAAATGCCCAAGAGGGCATGTCTACGCCATTGGGGAATCTGGTGGTGCCACACAGACGGGCAGGTGTCCTGAGTGTGGTCTTGGAATTGGGGGCACCGGTTTCCGTCTGGCAGAGGGGAATAGGGTTGCTCCAGAGATGGACGGGGCGCGTTATGCAGCATGGTCGGAGCAGGGTATGTTAGTTTAAACTAACATACCCTGGTCGGAGGAAGCTTATAACATGGCGAATTTCGGACTGATTAATTAGCATTAACAATAATCTTGATAACATTTGGTGACAGGCTGTCCTAATATTCTATGTCTCATAGACAGCTTTATTTCCCTTCTTTCTCCGATATTCCTCTCATTCAGTTTAAATATTTAGGATGTTCGGCATTTTTACAAGTAACCGTCGAAATGTAAGTGAAGTAGAAATCAACTACTCCTTCTCGTGACGTGATTTCTCATGAAATTTTCAATAGAGATTTTGTCGATGTGATTTTAGTTATTTGAAGTCATCTTATTTATGTGTGTGTGATTTCATCCTCGATTATCCCAACCGAGAATCCAGAATACAGTAACTGTTTAAAGTGAGAAAATACAAAATATTGTTACTTGAACATACGAAATAATCGAGCATTCAAAACAAAATGTATATATATATATATATATATATACAGGAATTTCTTGTAAATTCATCAATAGAACTGCAAGTTGTATCATTTAGACATACTTACTATTATGATATTTCTGTCTATGTATAATACCACTTTACATGTAAAGTAAAGTATATGCTTTATATTAAACGATTTTCTGCAATTTGATGAATGAATAGTAAACAATCCAAAATTGACCAATGGAAACCCACATAGAATTATTTTGAAAAGCAAAAAAACAAAAATTAACCTTGATATGACCATTTCATAATGTTGATGATACCATAAAGAACCATCAGTCGAAAGTCATATCGAGATGTTTTCATTTATAAATGAAATAACTGGATAATTGTTCAAAGTCGAAAGGAACACATTTTATGGAATCACCTTATTGTTCATCGAACCGTAGAATAACAGGACAAGTATGACAAGCAATTTTAAACCGAAGGTTTTTGCACATTCAGTAGAGACATACGTCATCCCCACGTTACATCCATTTTTCAAAACTTGTTACAGGTTACAATAACTATTTAAGCTACTAAAATCGTTGCATTTGATTGGCTGTGAGCATTTCTTTCTTTTGTCCATTTTGATCGTGTATGGTACTATTATTATGGAAAATGCTGTACAATTTACATTTCATATATTTTCATTTTATATCTATATAAGAGCAGAACACCTTTGGTTCATCACGTTATTGATATTTTCACAACATTATGTTATGATGATGGCGGGATGTTTTTGTACTAACAACTGGTACTGAATTAACTTTGAGATAATTGTCCTTAGAACCAACGGTGATGTGTCAAATTTCGCATTTGCTGCCATGATCATACCGGGGGTGGGGGGGGGGGGATTGGGTCAAATGTATAATACTGCTTGCGTTAACTTTAGGTGCATTACATCTTTTACTTAACGAGTAAAAAAAAAAATGTATATTACTTGATTATCAGTTGGTAAACTGCAATTATTGTACGTGTGACATATTTTCTTAACGATATGAACAACTACTTTATTTTAGAATAATTTCGGCGACCATCACATAAATATTCCTGGTATGTTTGACCATACTCCTATTAAAGATCAGGAGGTAATATATTACAAATCGGAATGCAAGTGTTTGCAAATGATTGTGAAAAAGATGTGTTATATTTGTCAACTGCTAGATAGAATATGACATTACTTTATAAATAGTGCATCACAGCGTTTCCGTTATCCTAATAGAGACGTTATACGTTATCACTTATCAAATATATAAGTAATTTCAAAACTAATTTGTATATGTTATTGCAGTTATTGAATTGTTAGTCTTAAATCCTGAGGTTATTGTTCATGTACATGCAAAGATGTCTAATTTATCACATTCCACGGCTTGCAAGTTATGAAAACTGTAAACGGGATAAAGCTTCGTTGACTTTGAAATGAAAACAAGAATACATTATATTGTATTTCTGAATTAAATTTGGAAATCAAAGATTGAAAAACTCATCGCATAGTAATCGAGTACGTTTCACTTACTCAAACGGTATGTCACAGAGTTGCGTTTTATCGATTAAAATTAATATATAATTTCTGTTGTTTATCATTATTATTATAAATGTTTGCTATTGATAAACCACTGTACATGTACATTCCTAGTACACTTTCTCTTTACGATAGACACAGGAAGGCAACGCATTAACAAGAGGGAGAGATATAGAGATGAAGACGCATTGGAACGATTTTCAGTAATGCATACAATGTTACCAATAAAGTTGGAATATTTTTCTACACCTCCTTTTATTAAAAATAACTTTTACACTTATTCTTGATAATCTTCTAAGAGCTTTATTGATCAATCTCTACGACCCTTTAGATCTATAAAGCTGTGAGAATATATAAATGTTATCTTTATCTATGAATAATAAATCTTATATACCTCATACATAGATTGTCATTCACTGATTGGTCAAAACTATATCACATGTCAAGGAGCATTTCGATCTATCAAGTATCATTACGTCAGAGGGTTTGATAGCTACTATCAAACCCCGGGATAGGACCCCTAACCCCTCCCGCGACTTAGTTGCGCACACAATTTGTTTGAGTTGCTAGGCTACCGCAATCGCGCGGTTACGCGCAGCGCGTAGGAATTCAATATTATATACCTCATACATAGATTGTCATTCACTGATTGGTCAAAACTATATCACATGTCAAGGAGCATTTCGATCTATCAAGTATCATTACGTCAGAGGGTTTGATAGCTACTATCAAACCCTCGGATAGGACCCCTAACCCCTCCCGCGATTTAGTTGCGCACACACATTTTTGGAGTTGCTAGGCTACCGCAATCGCGCGGTTACGCGCAGCGCGTAGGAATTCAATATTATATACCTCATACATAGATTGTCATTCACTGATTGGTCAAAACAACTATATCACATGTCAAGGAGCATTTCGATCTATCAAGTATAATTACGTCAGAGGGTTTGATAGCTACTATCAAACCCCGGGATAGGACCCCTAACCCCTCCCGCGACTTAGTTGCGCACACAAATTTTTTGTGTTGCTAGGCTACCGCAATCGCGCGGTTACGCGCAGCGCGTAGGAATTCAATACTCTTGCCTTGGACTTGATGTTGGATTTTTCTTATTCTGGTGAGTAATTCCTCTTGATCTAGTTACCTGTTTTGTAGTGCTAGATCTAGACCTACAGCTAGAGCTAATCATGAATCAATACAAAGAATGAGGTATATAAAACAAATATGGACTGCTCTGTAATCGGATGATGGTGGGAACTACCACTCCCTCGGCGGTGTTAACACCGGCCCTTCTATCACCCCTCGGCTTCGCCTCGGGCGGTTGATAGAAGGACCGGTGTGAACACCACCTTGGGAGTGATAGTTCCCACCATCATCCTCATGAGCAGGCAATATTTGTATACTCTTGCCTTGGACTTGATGTTGGATTTTTCTTATTCTGGTGAGTAAATTCCTCTTGATCTCGTTTCCTGCTTTTTAGAGGTAGATCTAGACCTACAGCTAGAACTAATCATGAATCAATAAAAAGGATGAGGTATATAAAACAAATATGGACTGCTCTGTAATCGGATGATGGTGGGAACTACCACTCCCTCGGTGGTGTTCACACCGGCCCTTCTATCACCCCCCTCGGCTTCGCCTCGGGGGTGATAAAAGGACCGGTGTGAACACCACCTTGGGAGTGATAGTTCCCACCATCATCCTCATGAGCAGTCAATATTTGTATAATATTTTCACGATTACTTCATGAAAAGAGGTCGAGAAAAAGTATTCCAACATCATGGGCAACCGTGTACAGGTGTATCTTTTCTATGTCATTGACAAACAGTGATAGGCAAAATATGTGAAAGTCTGTTCAAGTGTGAGTCTAGGATTTTCACGCGCGCGCGTGTGGGTGTGTGTGTGTGTGTGAGTGAGAGAGAGAGAGAGAGAGAGAGAGAGGGAGAAAGAGAGAGAGAGAGAGAGAGAGAGATGGGGGAGAGATAAGGAAACATATAGAGAGGAAGAGATGGAGAGTAAGAAGAAAAATGAAGTAAAAACAGAAGAAGGAGGAGGAGGAGTATGAAGAGGATAGATAAATAAGGATAAATAAGGATAGAAGAAAATTGAATGAAAAGAGAAAAGGATAAAATACAAACACAGAAAGGGAAAAGATAAGAGAGAGAGAGAGAGAGAGAGAGGGGGGGGGGGGAGGGGGGGGGGGAGGGGGAGTAGTAACCTTTGTTTTATCAAATGTTTTTCGTATTCTTTAACATTTTTTTAAATGCAAATTTACTGCCATCCAAAAACTCTTTATACTTTTTTTCTATCCTTAAATTGTAGGTAGAGTTTGTCAGCAAATGTTTTTTTTAACAACAATAATTTCACAAAATGAAAAAAAAAATGGAATGACAAAATTGAGTGTTTTTCTCTTAAAGAATTTGGGGGTTTGGCTATTAGAGACATCCAATGCGGTGTTGTATCAAATCGAAGTGTATTAATAGAGCTTCTAATTATCTATATGACTATTAATACATGCCAATCATTGTCATGTACATTGCTTTGTCTGTCGTGATTACGTGCACATATACATGGTGTCTGATAGATAATTCAAACCCAAAGGTCAAGGAGCAAAACCACCTTTGATAGCACTCATTACATTAAAAAAAATAAAAATCTACCGGTGTGTTATTTATCTCGAGTGGGATCTTACAATTGGCAATTGAAGTTTGAAACGTCGTGCGACATTCGCATGATTACGTTTCCTTGCCTGATATAGATAACAAATTGTGCCTTTTCATGTATAACCTTATACAGTCGTCATGTATATCATGTAAATATTTCGAGCGAACTGATAATGGCAAACTAAGTAAACATACATTTTGCCCCCTATATTTATCAAAGTGTTCATACGCCACTGTGTCCTTCTATCATATCTTGCATGCAAATCAAACGAACGGATCCGTTACCATTTTAACCGAATCAATATAAAGCACCGTTCCAAAATCTAACAAAAGATCATTATGGTTTTAGATTTGTCACAAGTATTGATCATATTATGAAACAGCTTTAAACCGTGGCGGTGGATGATTTCGATTTATTGATTTCAGCGAGTGTATGTTTTTTTTTGTAAGATCGATCAATTATATTATGTCCTGCCCTCCTCATACAACGACTAGTTGCACAGATAGTCATAGGCTGTCACCGTCCGCACATGAAATTATTTGGTGGGGATTTGAAAATCGGAGATTTGGAGAATGGAGAGAGGAGGAGGAGGAGCTAGGTGCTTGAGGAGGAGGAGGAGAAGGAGGAGGAGAAGGAGGAGGAGAAGGAGGAGGAGAATGGAGGGAGGAGGAGGAGCTAGGTGCTTGAGGAGGAGAGATGAATAAGGGATAAAAAGAAACTAAAAAAGGAGAGAGGAGGGGGGGGGGGGAAGAGGGATGGTGAGACAGATAGAGAAAGACAGAGACAGACAGAGACATAGAGAGAGAGAGAGAGAGAGAGAGAGAGAGAGAGAAAGAGGAGAATGTGTATCATTTGATTAACACTTACAGAAGCGGATCCGGGATTTCCGTAAGGGCGGGGGTGCAGAATTCCGAAAAAAAAATACTCAACGGGGCACATTTCTGGGCTGTTACCTATAAGTGCTCTGATTGATTATATGTTTTGCGTCTAATTCATGTATTGTCCAGCCTTGATCGTCCCCAGCCTTGATGGGGTGAGTTCTTGAAAGTCCTTTTCGTACTTTTTAAATTCTCAAATAACTCCTTAGTCGAGTGAGAGAATGGTACAGATCATATTTTTAGTATTTTACTTTTATTCCAGTAAACGTAGGAGGTGCTCTTGTCATCATCTTCTAATGTTAATGTTATTACCATCCCCCTCTCTCCCCTCTCTCCCTCTCTCTCTCTCTCTCTCTCTCTCTCACTATTTCTCTCTCTATTTCTATTCCCCTCCTCTCTCCCTCTCTTGTACATCTAGCATTGAAGTCACTACCTTAGCACCATTTTCTCTCATCTGAACAATGTTACCAAGTCCCTTTAACACCTGAGTGGAGAGTGGCAAAGGATATTCGTGCCGCGGTGGGATTCGAACCGCGAACCATGTGTTCCAAAGTCCGACGACGGTCCTATACACCACGACCCCTCTTCAGGACCCACGAGCCCGAAGATCCTTGGTCATGTGGGTCTCCGGATAACTCCTGGGAAGGTTCATGAGTCGAACTTCCACAAGATTGGGAACGAAAGAGGCGCGATGGCTAAGTGGTAGAGCAGTGGTCTCATAACCCGTGGGTCCCTGGTTCGAAACCAAGTCAATGCGCTAGTTTCCTCTGGTAGGGCATTAATCTTCTTAACCAACTCCATTGGAGAGGACTTAAAAAGCCGTCGATCCCCTCGTAGCTTACTTACAAGCAAAAACATGCTCAGGTAAAACAAACCAACCGACCAAAATTGAAATCCTTTTCTTCTGTTCACCTTTTGACAAATGCATATTCTAATAAACAACTACTTCGAATGCGTTCATTGATATTTTGGGCGGTTAAGCCTTTTTTTAATACCATCTCTTTATATTTTAAAAATCCATCATCAGTCTTTAAGTCATCGATTACCAGTGAGACACAATAATTTGATTGGTAAAAATTGATTAATGGTAAACATGGTCACTAGTTGTAATGTCGGCTGCACTGAAGTGTACCGAAGGATGGCAAGACTTCCGGATAAATGTATGCCCTCTGAAACCCTAGTGAAATGAATCGCATCTCGAACACTTGCTTCAACGTGCTCGAAGATGAGAAAACATAAATACACTGTCGCTCATAATTATAGTTGGAATATTTAAAAAAAAACCCAATTTATGGAATTATTTTTAAAATGATTTATTCCTAATAGATCTAGATAATAGTATACATTCTCAGATTTTATTGAATAAAAAGGGCTAGGGTAGGGGGCAGTTCCCACAAAAAAAAAGAAAAAAAAGAAAATGCAATAAATTTTCAATAATTCATTGAATCCCCCCCCCCTCCGGACCCCAACATATTTTTTGTCTTTCTGTGTGCCCATGCCTTGAGTCATAATGTATGGTCGTACAGAGGATTTGTTTATGTTTGGGGCCGGGGTAAAATGCAATGAATTATTGAAAATTTATTGCATTTTATTTATTATTTTTTTATTTGTGGGAACTGCCCCCTACCCTAGCCCCCGCTGCGTACAGTCATGGTTCAGTGGCCAAACAATGGCCTCGTAACTGTGAGGCCCCAGGATCAAAACCGTGTCGATGTGCTACATTAGTGCCCTTTTGTGGGGCATTAATCCTCATTACTGTCAATTATGACTTAAGGGCGTAGGTCCCCTAGTTGATACGCCTAGTAGAATACACATGTTTTAGCAGTCACGCAAAACAAACACTGGCAAATTATTATTAAATAAAATCTGAGAATGTATACTATTATCTGGATCTATTAGAAATAAATTATTATCGAATCAATTCCATAAATTAGGGTAAAAAAATATATTCCAACTATATGAGCGACAGTGTATAGTGTTTTAATCAAATTAAGTTTAGTCTTGCTTCAAACTGTGAAAAATGGGATGATGATGATACAATAACTGCTAAAATCAATGCTGATATACATTTGAAACAAGAGCATGATCATGAACGGAAATAATATCGAAAAATCAACCTAATTTAGCAATAGGCTTAAAGACCAGTATTGGCAACGCCCCAATTTCAAAAAATGAAATGGAAGCTCTCATTACCAATCATGTGAAAGAATATGTTTTGACTAATACATGATGATAACAAATTTGCCGGGAAACCGCCTACTAATTCATATATTTGGTAAATTTATTTCTCTCATGGTCTGGTGAGAGAGATAGGGTAGTCCCATATACATCTTTCTGTGTATAGTGCTTGTAACTTTACGAAGAATGAGCCAAATTTCTTATCATTTTGATGATTCCAGAACCTTGCAGATGCTAGATGCTAGATGATCGACCTTTTCTGATCGATTCCACAATGTTTCTTTCACAATGCAATCGCATGACCATTACTGGTCTTTACCTTTAATGCATACATCCTTCTCAAGTGCCTCGATACAAATTATGTTACAAATAATCATATCTCAATAGTCAGAGTGCGAATTGCATACAGTATTTGTTGCTAGGTCGGACAAACATCATTTGAATAGGCCATTTACATTACCAAAATAGTATATTGCATTCTCCAACACCTATTGAAATGGGTGAACATTAAAATGACGTATTACAAACTATGTATTATGTATGGGATATACCGTGTAATATTGAGATTGGACTTGATCTCTCGAGAGTATTTGCGATCGTGTGCAAGGTACCATGTTTCACAAACCTTGTTATCAATAACAACAATCCAAGTCATGGTTATAAGCTACTGAAATCATTGAATTCGATTGGCTGTGAACAGATTTGGTGAATTCCGGCGGTCGCTATTGATGACCCATATTATGAAATGGGACCATGAAATAAACTAGTGGAGATAGAATCCTCGCGGTGATGTCGTTCGTTTACTTGACTTTCAATCAAGAGTTTGTGAATTCGAACCTCAGGTTCCATGGCTCGAATGGCCAGTAATAAGGTGTACACCTTATTCGTAAAAAAGGGAAACCCGATTTTCTCCAGCATCACCTCGTCAACAAAAAAGAGTAACACTCCGATTCCAAACAAAACAAATTAATGCATACAAAATATTTTGTTGTATTTTTCTTCTTATTGAAAATAAAACTCAACGACATCGCATACAGTAATAACATATCAATAAAGTAAATGGATGTATACAGAACACGGTACATCACAGGACAATACATCACAAAAAAGCACAACACAAATGCCTCACTCTATAGTCAGTTACATGTGTGCATGTAAGCAGAGGCGGCGGACCCGGGGGGGGGGGGGGCAGGGGTGGGCACAGTGCCCCCCACTTTTTAAAGTACCCAAAAAGTGCCCCTTTTTCCATGAGAAAAGTGCCCCTTTAACTTTGTAAGAAGCGCCCCTTTTTACATAAGAAGTGCCCCTTTTAATTTGATATGTGCCCCTGTTAATTTTTAAAAGTGCCCCCTCTCCTTTCCACCTCTGATATGTGCCCCTTTTATTTTGACACGTACCTCTTTTCCCAAACAAGTTCCCAGTTTCCTTTGCTATTTTCCATTCTCATAAGTGCCCTTTTTAATCTCTAGTAAGTGCCTCTTTTCGAAAACGAGAAGCGCCCCTTTTCACTTTTGTTAAGCGCCTCCTTCACCTCTGATAATTGCCCTATTCAAATCTAAGAGGTGCCCCTTTTACTTTAACAATTGCCATATTTACTTTGACAATTGACCCTTTTCCTTTGTAAGAAATGCCCCTTTCGCTTTTAATAACTACCTCTTTTTAACTCGGATAAGCGCACCTTATATTTTGACACGTGCCCCTTATCCTTTCTAATAAGTGCCCCTTTTCCTTATGATTAGTGCCCCCATTTAACAAAGAGCCCTTCGCTCTTTCATAAATGCCCCTTTTCACCTATGAAAATAGTCCTTTTTCAAAAGTCCTATTCAATCGTTTTATTTTGACAAGTGCCCCCTTTTCCTCCTGATAAGTGCTCTTTTCATCTCTAATAACACCCCCTTTTATTTTGACACGTGCCCCTTTTTGTTCCTAATAAATGCTCCTTTTCCTTCAGAATTCCGCTTTTCATAAAAGCCCCCTTTCACCTCCAATAAATGCCCCTATCAAAATCTGGTCGGTGCTCCTTTTCTTTCAACAAATGCACATTTCCCTTTATTATTAGTGCCCTTTTTTCATTCTCATAAGTGCCTCTTTCATATATGGTGTTTGCCCCTTTTCAGGTGCGATAAGTGCCCCTTTTCACCTATGATAATTAACCTTTTTTAACAATGATACGTGCCCCTTTTCCTTTCTTATGAGGAACCTATCCCTTTTTCATAAATGCCCCTATCAAAATCTTATGGTTGCCTCTTTTCCGTCGACAAATGCCAATTTCCATTCTCATAAGTGCCTTTTCATCCCTGTGAGTGCCCCATTTTCACCTCTGATAATAACCCTTTGTACTTTGACACGTGCTCTTTTTATTTTCTAATATGTGTCTTATCCCTTCGATAAGTGTCCCCCTTTCCTCCCATCATTAAAACGTGCCCCTAATTTCAAGCGACTAAGAGCAATATCTCCCAAAGCTCGCTCGCTACGCTCGCTCACATTTATAGATGTTATAATTATGTTACTTATCAAAGGTCTTTTCAGTTTGCTGTTATGAAAATGTGCTTATTTATAACCTGATGAGGATTGGTTTTTTCCTCTTTATAAGGTGTAGTTTTCGCACTGTGACCTCACAAATCTTATATTTTTCCTCGCTCGCAAATGATTTTTTCGACCATCACACCCAACTGCAAGGTATGATGCTTTAAAAAGCAATATTTTATACGATGTATAAAGAGAAACAAATATTGAAATCATCCCTGATAATGTAATCAAATTTTAGGGGTATATACCAATGTCTAAAATTGTTTATTTTCGCTTTGAGATTTCCCTTTGTAGGTGCCCTTTTTTGTTGGTGCCCCCCCCCCACTTTGGAGGTCGCTCCGCCGCCTCTGCATGTAAGGCACACCCTGACATGCTTCAAGTTTATAAATCATGTAAGAAAACCGAGACCGAATTCGTCAAGGAGAGGCTCCACAGAAATACAGTAATATTAAAAATATAATAACATAATTAACAATAAAGAAGTATAACATGATTTAAATACCAGGGGACCAAAATTCTACAAGAAAGAAATTGACCATTTCCTAAAGTGGGAATCACTGGAATTTAATTCTACCTCTTGAAATTTACATCGAACAATATAAAATTTGAGGCACAGGAATACAAAATGAAACAAACATCATGCCTGCCACCGATATCAATACCAAATATACGAGCAAACTCAAAGTACAGCGTTGTCTCCTTCGTCATATTATCAATATAATCTGCAAGCTTTTTCCACATTGGAGCAAATACTGTGCATTTAAAAAATATATGAATCAAGGTTTCAGGAAGCTCCTGACAGAAGTAACACAAAGGACTATCCCTTCTTCCAATTTTATATAAAAATGAGTTTAGGGCTATGGCATTATGAAACAGTCTAAAATAAAAAGACCTTAACTGAGTTCCTATAGTGTATTTGAAATTATTTTTGTGTATAACAGACCATTCAATTTCATCTCTATCCAAACCAAGCCACTCTTCCCACTTATTACCAAACTTGGCCTGTAATGATTTATCTTTGTTACGTAGTACCGAATAAGCATAGCTATGCACCTTTAACTTCCTAAGTAACTCAAGAACGATCTTATCAAAACTATTTTCATGAACATCTTGATGATCAATAAACCAATCTAAATATAAAGCATTCATCAGGGAATCATACTTGCGTTGGTCAGTTATTGGGATATCAAATTCTACAACCAAGTCTTCAAAAGTTTTCACCATATTACAACCCCTATACACATAAGAAACAAACACAATCCCTCTCTCATACCATGCATGATAATAAAAATAAGGTCTATGTCTTAAACTCACATTTTTGTTATACCAAATATAATCCTGCATGTGGTAAGTATCCAAGTTCAATTCTTTTACAACTAAAAATCTGTATTCATACCACACTTTCAAAGTTTTAACCAATTTACAATTTTTCAATTTGTGTAGTATACTTAGAGGAGCTTCTGCTTTCCAGAGCATATATGGATCATTGTAAAACAATTTAAGCATTTCTATTTCAATGGATTTCCAAGTACTCGCATAACTATCATCCAAAATATTTTGTCACCCAAACCATTTTCTGTGATTTTGCAAATATGCAAATTGGATCAACGATTTTAAGGCCACCTTCTTCGTATAAATTACAGAGGAAAACTCGTTTTACCCTATCGTTACCGTTACTCCATATAATGTATAAAGTAAACTATTCAACTTAACAAAAAAAGATTTAGGAACATCAATACATAACACAGAGAACAAATACAATAGCTGAGGCAATAAAAGAGATTTGACAACTGATATCTTTCCAATTAGAGATAAGCTCCTCTGTCTCCAGCAATTAAAAACTTGTTCTATCTTTTTTAGTTTCATGGGATAATTAAGTTCATACAAAGATTTATTGATAAAGAGAATGTTACTTCCAGTGCTTTAAAGGTCTTACTTCTCCAGGTAAATCCCCTCTCTTCAAAAGGTTTTTCTTCACTATTCTTTAAACTGCCAATATGTATGACCTCAGACTTAGACATATTTATCCGACACCCTGAAAGACTTTCAGAATAATGTAACAACTCAAACAAATTAACACAATAATATATTTCACTATCCAAAAAGAGAAGGAAAAGTTGTAAGAGTCCAACAACAAATCTTCAATGTCATTGAAAAATACTACATAAAATTCATTTGGGAGGCCATCTTACCCTGGAGTTTTATTTGAAGGCATTGATTTCAAAATCGACCCTAGTTCTGCTTTTGATATTAGGCCATTCAAAATTGTCTTTTCCTTTGCCCAAATTCTAGGGACATCCAAACCAGAAAGAAAAAGGGAGGCTATATCAGGATTTTCCTCAGAACAATTAAAATAAAATTATGATTCAAAATAAGCACCAATTTCCTCCATAATTTTATCCGGTTCTATTAAAATATCTCCCTCATTTGATTTCATTTGACGAATAACTTTCTTCTCAGTATTGCGTTTTTCCAAGTTACAACAAATATTTAGTACTCCTTTCCCCATGCCACATTAATCGATATGTTGGCGACGGAGCAAATGGGAGAATTCCTGGAGGTGTATATGCCACAGAGTTGCCAATTTGTGTTTCATCGATTACAATGTCAAACAATGAAACCTACCCTTATGCTTTTTCTTCATCACATCTTGCTGAACCCCAAGTGATCTGTTTGTCTACTTTTGCTTCTTCTATTTACAACCAATTTCACTGTGAACTCCCCACGCCATGAAAGGGCGCCATCGTGACTTGTAAGGATTTTTTACTGGAGGAATGTCGTGGTCTAGTCGATACGTCACCGGACTGTTGATCGCGTCCCGGGTCACCGCGGCACCAAAGTCCTTTGGCAATTTATCAATCTAAATATGCCACTTTCTACCCAGGTGAGGGAAACGGTTACCTGGTAGGAATTAATTACTGTACAAGAACCCACTATTATACTTAATTCGAAATCAAACAAATGATTAATAATAAACCAAATTAAGAAAGTATTCCTTAATTAAATTTGGTTTTATACAGGACTCGGCGCATCAGGACAAATATAGGAAAGAAAATTATTAATCAGATTTGAGAGAACTGCGTGACCAGGATGAACACTGTCTTTAAAATTCTGAGCTATGGTCATATCCCACGCGTCAATGAAGGCCAGTTCTGGAGAATCCTTCAATACCTCCCTCAACGCTAGGTCCAACGTCACAATATACCACTCGCTGTTGTGCAATTGATGAAGGCGTTTATTATATTCTCGGGTGTTTGAGCTCTTGAAGACTACCAATGTTTGAGGACTTCTCTTGTGTAGTCTCTGAACAACCTCCTTGATATCTCTCATTCTCTTTTCGTACATCTCTAATGGATATGTCGTGTAGTGTGTTCCAACGCAAATCAAGATAACCGACCTTGAGTCCACTTTGAGACCGTCTAATTCATTGACAATGTAATTGATCGTCTCCTTGCTTATAAAATCCGTTGGACGATTAGGAAAGCCGTGAAATTTGAAATCTATTGAGATGTTAAACTTAGCACCCCTAGCATATAAAGGCCTAACTTTACCCCCACCTGAATCTATTGATATGTTCCAGGCCACAATATCAGGTTTGTAGTTATCGGCAAACTCATAGTAGAACTGTCTAGCAGTGGAGTCGCCAAAAATATGAACTGCTCTGTTCTGCAGGCACTGTAAGACATCTGTTTTGGTAAATCGACGAAGTTTGCATTGATCTGAAAACCAGATGTTATTGGTATAGAAGCCCGAAGGAGAAGGGTTGTGTAAGTGTTGTCCTGGTCTGCAGGAAGGTAGAGAATCTTGATAGGCAAACACGCTTTTCTTCCATCCTGTAGAGTTTTAGAAGTAAAAATTGTTTTACAACGGATTGTGAACTTGTGCAATTATGAACAACAGTTCTATACTATAGTATACGCGTATATAATGCGATAATATCACGTAAAGAAACTTTATGACTCTCGACCCTTTCCCAAGACCTCCTCAAACCCCGAAACTAATCAACAAAAGCTAAACATTGGCATTTCAATATTCATTCTATCTTTTGTATTTAAAGACTATTATAATTACTACTGATTTATTTCACTACACGTTTTCCCTAGTTTTTTTTAATGCAGGAACTTATTGCAATGCAAAAGATCATTATACTCACTGTTGGAGTCCCCAACTACGTTGAGGGGAGGAGGGGGGTGTTTGATAGGCAACTTATGTCTGCAATTAAAAGAAAACAACTTATATTTTGTTATGATGTGATGAGCACGCGTTCAAGAATGTGTATCATGTGTTTATAACTGAAAATAAAGCATCGCAAAATCACCGTGTCATGACAAAGCCAGCTTGTTTACAATAGGTTTTGTTTTATTACCAGGGCTAGAGCCCATCAATGATGATTTTACATTAGCAAGGCCTGTACTAGTTTGGCTAGGAGGGATTAGACCGCCCAGGGAGGTCACTGGGCAGGTGGCTATCTCATCAACTCAGCTCTCAATTAACATAAGGAGAAGAGGATCATGGGGGACCAATGGTCATCGATTATGCATTGTTTTCTATATAGAGGGAGCAAGTAGATACAAGTAGTGCAGTGGGGCTTTAAGGGCATTTCCCTGAAATACAATTACTCCAGGACATTTACTCCCAGGATAATTACAAGAAGATATTCGCTGGAGACGAGGTCTCCACGAGGGAGTGACGGGAGCAGGAAGAGAGGAATGTAAATTGGTTTGGGATCCCCCTTCCACATAAAGGTACTTTTTGAATTATATACAATTGCTCTTGGGAGGTAATTGACCGGGGATAGTTGCCCGGGGGGTTAATGTTCAGAGGGGATTTGTCTCGTACCCCCCCCATCCTGTAGCTACGCCACTGCTGGTACGGTTAGGAAGGAACAGAAACAATCAGAGTCATCTGGAATGAGAATAAAGACAATTCATCCCTGAACATCAAACACCAGGGCAACTTCCCCCGGACAATTAACTCCTTACGGCAATTGTAATACTTTTTATTATCAAAAACGGGTCCACTTTTATATAAGGATTATGTTTCCTTTCAGATTGAAGCCTATTCAGTTTATTTTATGTCCTTTTCCAATATGTTTGTTTATATTGTGAATTATATCTGATTGTTATATGTAATGTTTTTTAAAACTGAATTGAATGAAATTGAATTGATTCATCTCGAAAGAGAATGAATGTCATGATGGAAAAAGAAGCTCAATGAAATGAGGGACTAATCAGATGCGACTTCCGCTGTCTAGATTATTCGGTCACGCTAGCTATGAATCAAGCGAGCATTAAGGGTCTAAGGCCCTTTTACACTTTCACGGATCATCCCGGATCTTAATCCGGGGTGTTCCGGCGTGCGACACCACGATTTCTTCTCGATGCCGATGTGGATACGTTCCGAACTGGGTGTATACACGGGCAAGTACGGTGTCTCCACGGACAGACAAGGTAGCAACGCGGACCACGCCGGAAACGCATACGGAGCTAACACAGATTTCAAGGAAGAGCACGGAGGCTACTGGGTACTTTTACGGTCTTTACACGGAGGTGTACGTCGTCTATTGGAATATCTCCGGAATGTTGACGGGTGACTTGAGCTTGTAGGCGCTCATTTGATATACGGAATTTCAAACCCGGATGAAACCGGTGTTAATACGGACCTCCCGGTGTCTACACGGACTGTCCCGAATGTATTCGGCGGCTACACGGAGGTACACTGTGCCTACAGAGAAGAGGACGGATTGTTTCATCCGTGAACTCCGGGATGAAAAATTAAGCAAGCTTAATTTTTCCCCCGGATATGCCGGTACGCCAAGGATCACGCCGGATGCCTCCCCGGTGTATACACGGTAATGCCGGAGATAACACGGATGATCCCGGAGCGACGATCCGGGATGATCCGTGATGCGATCCGTGAAAGTGTAAAAGGGCCTTAAGGCTCAAACTTTTCCTTCTCAGTTTATTTGCAAATAGGATGACATAATAAAAGCATAACTTACATCTTGAATATGTCTAGCTCTTTCTTGCTGACGGCCCTCATCGTGTACTTCTCGCCTAATTTGGGATCATCTACGTACAGCTTCCAGTCATTACACGATAAAGTCTTTTTAGAGGGCGCTACACAGAACCATGGATAGCCTAATCTTTCATCCGTGAAGTTACAAAGAGAATGCTGTCAGCATTAAGGAAAACGAAACAAATTGATACGTTTATATTTAATCCGCATACATGCACACACACTCTCACGCGCACACCAACAATTGATACACATTATACCGTACACTAACATACAATTGATACACATACATTTGATATACGTACGTACAAGTAGGCTCATAATTGATATGCATAAATTTAGCAATAATTCAGATTTTGGCAAGATGTCTTAATACTGCTCTATAGGGCTTTCATTTGTTTTCTTCTTCAGAAAAGCAAAGGTTAAAGACAGTAGTGAATCCCCCTCCCCCATTAAGGGCCCCCATAGTTTTGTACTAAAGGTCGCGAGTCTTACACGATACATTCTAGAAACAGCTGTTGTAACCCTGGCAGTTATTTACACAGCAAAAGGGAATATAGATGGCCGATACATATAAATGTATGTGTAGATAAATATTTGATCGTAAAATCTTACTGTGGAACATGACGTGACTTCTTTACGTTGTGGAAAAATGGATACAATCACCGTTGTTTATTGAACCCAGGCTTTCGACATCATAGCCTTCGTCGAGGGCTGTACGACGAGGAAAATTAACAAAATAATACTCAAGAATTATATTTCAAATATTTGTCAAAATTGTTTGCACTATTCTGTTCCATTTTCATTGTTGTACATCTCAGAACGAAGGCTATAATGTCGAAAGAGAGAGAGAAAGAGAGAGAGAGAGAGAAAGAGAGATGAACTACTTACATTAGGGATGACCTTTGGTAGGCACATTACATCTTCAGAGATGTCCATCCCAGAGTCAAGAGTTCTCAGGTAGCGCCCCTTGAAGACCGTCCTACCGGGCTCTAGGTCTCGAATCCTTCGCAGAACCTTCAAAGCCTCGCTGGGATGAACCAACGTCACAATCACTGCAACCTTCCCAGGCCATCGTAACGTCACATCAGCAATGTAGGAACCATTTCCTAGGTCTTTTGTGACGTCAATGCTCCAGGATGACTGTGTTTCTGCAGTGTATAGTTTGACCCGGAAGTAGTCACCTCCGCAAGTCTTGATGACGTTGTTTACATCCCTTGCTGTTATGTGGATCTGTAGAGTGTCGTTGACCTTATACGATGCCTTGGCGTTGATGACCTCTGCTGTTGAGAAGACATTGCTGGTCGGCGCAAGGTTTTTTCTAGTGTTTTGTGACAAACACGTGTACGGGTCGTTTGACCAGTTTAAACTGGTTTCATTTGGCTTGATGAACACCATTTTCTACAGACAAAATAAAAGGTTATAATGATCTGTCTTGGGGAGATGTGAGTTGGTCTAGCGCTGATGTCATTGGTATGGTCATCAGCTCTCTGTCTTTGCCTACATACTGACTCAGTGGACCCTGGTTCGAGACTGGTCGAGTCACGTCTTTCGGATGGTCCCCAGACGTAAACAATCATAAATATGACCGATTCACGTTTGTAAAAGCACACGTTACAGACACACACACATACACACTCTTGTAAAATGACCAGATCAAGGGTACAATTTGGGACATTCTCGAATCGGACGTTTCTATAAAATGCAAAAATGAATGTAAAGTTTCTTAATCGTTTTATACATACCTTGTCAGTTTTGTTAGTGTATGTATTTTCTATATAATTATGTTATGGTCATTAGATCAAAATGTTTTCTTTGAATTATTGAAAAAAGTTGTTCATGATGTCCTTTAAGTGCGATATGTCTCTTTCTGATGTCCAGGTATTACAAAATGTTTTTAAGCACGAAATTTTGAAACTTTTAAATGGTTCTTATATAATATGTTGATTTTAAATTGCGATAAAGTTAAATATATGGTTTATACAAATAAATGTATGGATTTTAACAACGTTCATTTACGAGTACATGACCATAATTTTGAACATGCAGATAATCTTAAGTTTTTAGGTATTGTAATTAATCATAAATTGAAGTGGCATGTCATATAAATGTGATGTGCAATAAAATAGCAAAATATATCGGTATTTTATATAAAGTTCACTTTTATCCCTTAAATATTTTTAAAATGTTGTATCATACTTTAATATCACCGTATTTTAATCACTGTATGGTCGCATGGGCAAATTGCAATGAAAAAGATACGGAAAGATTACTTAAGCTTCAAAAGAAAGCAAAACGCATTATAAGTCATTCTAAATATTATGCTCACTGTATTCCTTTATTTTGTAAACTTGGAGTTTTTAATGTAATCGATACGCAGAATATTTATATAGCAGTTTTAATGTTTTAATGGTCATCTGCAATTTTTTTTATCAACATGTTTTAATGTGAATTGTGATGTGCATTATTGTTATACTAGAAATTCCCTAAATTGTCACCTCCCCCAAAAAATAAAAACGACGGACATGTATGAAAAATTCATTATTTTTAAAGGACCAGTAATATGGAATAGTATACCTCTGGATATTCTGAAATAAAAAAAGTCTCAATCGTTTCATAATTTAATATAAGCAATTTCTCTTAAATAAGTATAATAAACAGTAGAATAGCAAGGGCAACTTTGAAACTTTTGTAGTTATTTTTATTCTGATTGTACATGAGGTTCTGTTCTTTTTTCCTTCTCCCCCCTGTATTTGTGTGTTGAGGGGTAGGCTTTCAAATAAGGAATCCCTCCTTTCTGCCTATCCCACATGCTCTTATAAATTGCCATTGTAGTTTTAATCACTATCTTGTTTTTGTGTGTTTATCATTCCATTCTGTATAATGTATGTTTTAAATGTTTTTCTGAAGAGTGTTGAATATACTTTGAATTGAATTGAATTGAATGTTAAAGGTATTACAAAGTTTTGGTATGGGGGTCATGAATTTGGTTCAAATGAACATATTGTAAACATATGCAATCCTACAATATTCAGTGACCATTGTCGCGGTTGAAATCAGTGATGAAATTGTAAATAATAAACTCTTTTCGTTGTATAGCTCCCTCTCAAGGTCAAGATATTAATTTAGCTATAGAACAATGGTTCTTGACTTAAATCGACCGATTGGCTATTCCCGTTTGGAGATAATATATTACAACAACATATTCTGAGATTTTCATGTTCGCAGCTATCATTGTATAGCCGTAGGCGCTATTTGAAAATTATCGAAATTTACCTGGAGCACCGGTAAATTTTGATATTCAATTTTTCTCGAAAGCAGAAGTGTTTTAGGGGCTAATTTTTATAGTGCTTATAATACATCCACAGGGGCATCCAAATATTTCAAAATTGTAAAGAATCTTTATCCAGCCAATTTTCATTTTTTTTTTGTATTACAAGGGGCAAGAGGCCCCCCTGACAGATATCAGATAACGTGACAACAAATGAAAAGACCCCCCCCCCTTAAAAAAAAATGTGGCCATATCATATGATCGTAGTTATTAATCAATTATTGTACGATTGAACGCGGAAAGTCAAGAAATATATAGGCACATTTTTAAAAGAATTGCATCCCCCCCCCCCAAAAAAAAAAAAAAAAAAAAATCATTATGTGATCGCCCGTATGCCATCCAGGGAACCTAATAGGTGGGCTTCATTTAACTATATCGATCGACCTAAAATGGGAACTATGCCCGCCCCCCCCCCCCCCGCCCAGGATGTCAATTAGGTCGAGGTATGCCTATGAGTTCGGATGTGGCTGGCGACTCTTACGATGGACTTATCCTAGGTAATTAATCTTTAAAGGTAAAGACCAGTATTGGAAACGCCCCAATTTCAAAAAATGAAATGGAAGCTCCCATTACCAATCATGTGAAAGAATATGTTTTGACTAATACATGATGATAAAAAATTTGCCGGGAAACCGCCTACTAATTGATATATTTGGTAAATTAGTATATCTATTTGACTGTGAGAGATATAGGGTAGTCCCATATACATCTTTCTGTGTATAGTGCTTGTAACTTGACGAAGAATGGGCCAAATTTCTTATCATTTTGATGATTGTAGTACACACCAATACTTATATGCTAGATGATCAACCTTTTCTGATCGATTCCACAACGTTTCTTTCACAATGCAATCGCATGACCATAACTGGTCTTTACCTTTAAGGCCTTGAAGTTGCAAGAGCTCCAAGTAATATTCGAGGTGCTTATCCGGCTATAGATGCTTTCTAAAGTCTTGAATTTTCAAGCGTTCCAAGTTTGTATAATGCACTACGAGGGACCTACCTAGTTGATTGCTAAAGCCTTGAACTTAAAAGCAATCCAAGTTTGTCTAATGCACTACTGGGGACCTACCTATAGTTGATTGCTAAAGCCTTGAACTTAAAAGCAATCCAAGTTTGTCTAATGCATTACGAGGGACCTGACCCTTTATTGATTTGTAAAGCCTGGAAGTTGCACTAATGCCAGCTAGAATGTTCAGGTAAAACATCCTCCATTATCTCTTAAAGTCTTGAAGTTGGAAACACTTTAATCAATGTTCGAGGGACATATTCTCCATTACCTTTTAAAGTCTTAAAGCGGTGAGCAAGTACACGGATCAAGCACTGCAAGCAAAATACAAGGGATTTAACCTAAGTGGGGTTTTTAAAGTTAAACGGTAGGTAAGCAGTCCAAGTAATATTCGTTGGACTTACTCCTAGATAATTTCTAATGTTTTTAAGTAGCACGAACTAAGGTAATATTCGGGGGACTGACCCTATACATGGATGTGACAGTCACTTCAATTAATAATGTCCAACGGACATATCCTCCATGTTTTGTTTTTAGGCGGCAAGAACGTTAAATAATGTAATAGGGACTTACCTTGTAAGTGGGATGATCATGTTTGAAGTTTTGATGTGGCAGCCACTTCGAAGATATCTGTATGAATACAATCACCATCTGATTAGATAACGTTTTCTACAATTCTCTACAATAGAATATTGAAGCGTGAGGATACGTGAGCATGCTAGCTCGTACGGTACACAGTAAATCGATCACTTACTAGCATGGAGTTATTACTGCTAGCTCGGACAATACATAGTCAATCGAATGGAGAAGAAAAGAGGGGGAGGGGAGGTGAGGGTGAGGGTGAGGGGAAAAAATAAGGAAAAGAAAAAAATGCTCTTCAAACATTATACTACCATGTGGTTCAAAATAACGATTCTGTTTATAATCATGACTCAACTGAGGCCGGGGTCTGCTAGTTTTAGGTGTCAATTCGTTGGACTTACTCCTAGATAATTTCTAAAGTTTTTAAGTAGCACGAACTTAGGTAATATTCGGGGGACTGACCCTATACATGGATGTGACAGTCACTTCAATTAATAATGTCCAACGGACATATCCTCCAGGTTTTGTTTTTAGGCGGCAAGAACGTTAAATAATGTAATAGGAACTTACCTTGTAAGTGGGATGATCATGTTTGAGGTTTCGATGTGGCAGCCACTTCGATGATATCTGTATGAATACAATCACCATCGATATGAACACTAATTACTACGAACATTTCGTACCTGAAATAAAGCTGACTAACTGGTGGAATACGTGGTGAAAACTTTTTAACTCTGGTTGAATTTGGGGTTACCTTTGGCTGAATGTCAGGATCCCCATATCCTGTTGCTAGGGAAGAGCCATTAAAAAAGTACACTATATTTCTACTTGAAATTCAAGGGCATGAAAACACGATAAAGTCGAGCATCGCAAGATTTTATGGCCTATGCGACCCTGAAGATTGCTGCTGCCAGAGAATTCCTAAGACGGGGTGGTTCACACAAGTCAAGAAGTCGCACACCATTTGTTCTTGTAGCAGACGGATCATATTCACAGGGAGGTGTATTGCAATATAGTGATCTTGTACTTTTCATGTGTGGATTCTACCTATTTTAATTTTAAAGAAGCTTTACAAAAATAGTATAATAATGAATACTGTAGGCCTTACGTCTTTTCTTTTAGAGGGACTCTGTAAAGTTGTTCAGTTGTGAGAAAAACGCTCCTAAAGTATTGGATTTTTTCCAACTGTATAAAGCTCGATGTACAATGTTAGTTACGGTATAAATAATCTGAACTCAGAAGTACTGAAATAAAGATAACAAGAAAGCATGACTGAATGAAATTAGAGGACCGTTTAGAAACGAAACGTACACTCAAAATGTTGATGAAAGAATTTATAATTTGAGTTTTGTGCATATAATTATATGCAGCAGAAAAACTCTTATTCTGTTATACAAATATTTTTCTTTAAACACATTTATTTAAAAATCCTTGTAGATTTGAGCGTTAAGAGTCACCCTCTTATCTGCTCTTCTACGTCATTCTGCAATTTATGGAATATTGCCATTAAACTGTTTGTTCCCAACACTAACACTAACAGCCTCTCTAAAGTGTTGGGTGCCCCAAATATATGATGGAAACATTTTACTTTGATTGTATAATGAAATGAAACAGGCTGTCATTTTATTTAATGTGTTCGAAGACGAATATTGGTGAAAGAATACTAATTTTTTGTTTTCTGCGTGAAAAAAGAAGCCGAAATGTTGTATTCTTTCATCAATATCCGGCGTCAAAGACATTTGTTGTGATAATGATTGCAGAAGTGTGGGATAATTCTCATTTCTTTTACATCATTATAAACATTTAAGTGAAATTTTGCTATTTTTGTTGTTGTTGCGAATTTGGGGTTCCCAACACAAGAGGCGCTTTAAATTAAAGCTCCTCTATAGTTTTGAGAATCCCCAAAACTTGGAAGGCAGAATTTCACTTATTATTGCGTCATTACGTGAACTCTTTTCAAAACAAACGTGTTCAAAATAAAAATTGAAGAACGAACATAAACTTTGACTTTTCTATGTACATCAACAACATTATTAAATTATTCTAAATGAAGTGGAAAAAGTATTGCACTTATATTTAGGTTTAGAATAACCACGTGTACGCAAGGTTGCACATCAGAGCGGAATCGTGAAAAAGGAAAATAAAAAGGAAAAACAACTTACTTGTGTGCTACACGTGGACGCCTTTAACAGATGATGGATCAAGCATGGCATGGAAGCAGAGTGATGTCATACAAAATATAACAAAATCAAATATTGGACTAAGTTTGGACGCATCACACACCCGCGAATATATTTCCTCATTGAAATCCTCATGTTCAACTTGTCGAACAAACTCAAGGAACACGTTAATGCATACTTGTATACACCATCGATCTTGGGTTCAGAGAACGATTTGTTATTAGGCATAAACGTGTGATGAGCACAATAAAACACATAGCGAAGTCACGCTACGTACTATTTCCGATTATCCAGCAGTTCTTGTCAAAACCAGCATCATCCATTAAAATCGTGTGAGAGGTACCCGCGCAAAGGCAAACTGTTATGATACATCTTGGTTTCCCGCGCGCGCCATACGCTGATGTATTGAGAAATTGGGTGTCACATCCTTTTCCGGAACTCGTAAATTATTAGTCGCTTCAGAGGGTGGTCGTTTTCTTCAGCCATGCCACCTCATTATGCATTGCAAGCCCAAGAAGTAACTTCTTGGCAAGCCCAAGTCTGTCTGCGAACCTGTACATACTAATCCATTGCTTAACAGGTTAGCCCTCATTTGTACACCCTCCCGAATTTCGATGAAATTTCATTGGCAGAAGAAATATAATTTGGTGTGGACGTGCAAATGAGGGCTACTACCCGTACAGATATTAGCCCTCATTTACAAAACCTCCCCAATTTTGATTAAGTTATATGGGTAGAAGCTCTCAGACCAGATAATAAACCTCTTGTGCTCATACACACGTTTATCCCTGCTAACAAATCTCAGAAATGGCTAACTTATACCAGCCGTTTTAAAATGAACTCTTCATTACACTACACAAATGGTTATACAATTGGTCACAGTCAATTTAAGTATTGCATGTTTTCTGATGTCAAGGCTAATTTTACAGAAAATCCCTACCCAAACTAACAAACGTAAAACTCCTTTGATTTTACTAGTTATGTAGCAATGGAGGAATGGTTTAATTTGGCTAAAGTTGTCTGGAAAAAGGTTATTATGTTTTATTCTGAAATAGGGGTGACATTTTATCTACCTGGCAATTTTTGTTTGGGCATATGTTTGGGCGTCATGACCCGCCCCCCCCCCTAAACAACCCAATATATATATATATCGTTTGTATCATGACAAAGCACCCTTTTTTATGACATGCCGTACGTGTTCAATAAAATAAGTTATACAAGCGGATTATTAAACATGACTGTTATCACTGATAGACAAGCCCTGTTCAAAATCCATCGTTCAGGCTAAAATATAAAATTTGTCCAGGTTGGGGCGGAAAGTTGAGTTAGGTTTTGAATGGGTATCTTAATAAGTGAAAATTATAATATCATATTTCTTCTAACTGAATAGCCTAATACACACTAAAAAACATATTAAGTTCATGAATTCAATTGAAAGGCATTGATGTGATGACTAACAAAGTCATTAGATTGTTTTACCTTTTCCGAACACTTTTATCAAATATTATTGTCTGTATTTTTAGGTAGGCATGTTTTGCTATTCGGACATCTAATCGGACGATATAGAAGTACGATAGAATACGTTTTTAACATTTTAATATGTATACGTTCTGCGTAGGGTATATAGTCCCATGGTGCCAGTATATGTAATGTACAGGAACATAAACAATATTGGTTTACTTATGTATATACAAAATTACTCAAAAAATTCAAAATGCTTTTAATGTGCATTCTTTCCATCGAATTCATAAACCGTAGTCATAAATTGTGTCTTAGTCTTGATTCAATTTGATTAGGTTTGAACTTTGAGTAGGACCTAGTTTTGATCATTCAATTAAACAGTTCCATTCTTCTCCCTCATTTGCAAACCATTCCTCAGTTTTCAACCTTATTTAACTGTAGATGTTCTCTAGATTAAGAATGTCATTAGCAAAACATAATAATAATAATTAAGGATTTTTGGAAATGAGATGTTAATATGGTTCGTTTAATTTTCTCTGAATTAATGTTAATGTTATATTAAGAATCAAAGGAAGTAAAGAGGGGTTTTCACCTCATTACCAAACTGCTAGCCTAATTAATTTATAATTATCCCAGGATTTGTCTAATCAAAACTCAAAATAGTTATAAAGAACGAGGAATGAAAATAAAGAAATCGTTGTATATATTAATGAAGTAACACGCGTACATGTTTATACTCATGAACCAAAGAGATACTCTCCTTGCATGAACACACCACAAAGAAAATAAACACCAAAAACAATAAGAAAAAATGGCTGAATTCTATCCCGTCATATTGTAGTAGGTGTTTTAAGAAACTGAATATGAACGTTATATCATTAAAGATTACACGTGAAAGTTTTTATATTTTTCTTTATCCAACAAAAAAGTAAACTACCTTCAATTTCACCATTGATGGACATAATTATAACAATCTTCACTAATCCAAGGTCCAATCTGATGATCGCAAACGCATAAAAATGTTCAAAGCCTAGTCATACTCGTGTTAAATACAACCAGTGAACTGTAACTATAATAATTTCCCTGATACAAAATACAAGTTTTAGGCCTGCATACTACACGAAAAGTTTTCATCAGAGTGATCATGGGCTACTGGCAGGGGCGTCGCTAGACCTTTTTCAGTGGGGGTCGTAGAGGCCAACGATTACCGACAAAACTAGCCATCAATTACCGACAAAATTAAATGTCCAATATCTACAAATTCAACCCTATAAACCTGGGGCCGAAGGCTAAATTGCTTTTCCTATGGACTATCTATAGTACTTGCATATGCGCAAAATTGTCATTTTTCTCGACGACATAAATATACGAATTATTTCTTCAATTTAGTCAGCATCATAGCTATATATTTTAATGCAGGCGCGGAGCTAGGATCTTATTTCAGGGAGGGGCGGTAGTGAGCAAGAGAATCACTTAAAAGCGCGCTCATTAGGGGGTGTGAGTGATGGGCCTCCCGCGCAAAGCGCGGAAGCTTAGAGGTTTCCTTAAATTATTAGGAAAAGAAGACGATTAATTGTACCGTTTTTGACTGGTTATCTTTGGCTGAATGAAGTTCTCCCGCGCGAATCGCGAAAGCTTTGACGTTTCATTAAATTATTATAAAAAAGAAGACGATTTGCTGTACCGTTCTCGACTGTTTATCCTTTTCTGAATTCAGTCCCCCCCCCCTCCTCCCGCGCAAAGCGTGGAAGCTTTGACGTTTCATTAAATTATGAGAAAAAGCAGTGACGAATCGGTGTACTGTTCTCGACTGTTAATTCTTATCTGAATAAAGCTTACCCCTCCCGCGCGAAGCGCGGAAGTTTTGACGTTTCGTTAAATTATTAGAGAAAGAAGACGATTCGTCGTACCGTTTTCGACTCTTAATAAGCCCTATTCATCTGATTTCAGTTTCCCCTTTTCGCGCGAAGCGCGAAAGCTTTGACGTTTCCTCAAATTATTAGAGAAAGAACACGATTCGTTGTACCGTTTTCGACACTAAATAAGCCCTATTAATTTGTCTGAATTCAGTTTTCCCCTCTCGCGCGAAGCGCGTAATTTTTGGCGTTTCATCACAATATAGAGAAAGGAAGACGATTCCTCGTACCGTTTTCGAATCTTATTAATCCCTATTCATCCGAATTCAGTTTCCCCCTCTCGCGCGAAGCGCGGAAGCTTTGATGCTTCCGTATTATTAGAGAACCGTTAGTGTACCGTTCTCGACTCGTCTAAATGAAGTTTCCCCTTCCGCGGGCCGGACTTTGTCGCGCGAAAAGTACCCCTTTACCGGAGATTTGGGGAACATGAATGCGGTCCCTCCGACCCCGGAGCTTTGACGTTTCCTCAAATTATTAGAGAAAGAACACGATTCGTTGTAACGTTTTCGACTCGTCTAAATGATGTTTTCCCTTCCGCGCTTGGCGTTTTATCACAATATAAAGAAAGGAAGACGATTCGTCGAACCGTTGTTGACTCTTAAACCTTGTTTGAATTTAGTTTCCACGAAAATTTTAAACCTCTGATTTCTTTAGCTTATATTATAGGAAAGTGAAACTTCGAGAAAATACAAGTATTGTAGTTGTAGTCACTCTCGAAGTCGTCACAGCGGATAAGAAGTCACAGTTCGTACTCGTAGGGAAAAAAAACTTGTCGGCCGACCGACAATATACATCTCACCGACTTCAAACTTCTGCATTGATATAATAGTACACGAGGATCGAGCAAGAATACCGACACAGCTGACCCGACACAGCAACATAATATTTACCCGTGTCTTTCTTGCTCCCTCGACGAGACGACTCCGGCCACCCAACAACCCCCTTCTCTCTTTCACTCCCACTCCTCCTCTCTCAGACTCTTACCTCCCCTCTCTCTCCTCTCTTTCACCCCCCCGATTCTTTTGTTTCCCTTTCACTCTTTTCTCTTTTTTCCCTTTTCTTTCTTTTCCTTTCTTTTCCTTTCTTTCCTCTCCTCCCTCTTTTTCTTTTATTTCTTTCCTCTCCTCCCTCTTTTTCTTTTATCTCTTTCTTTCTTCTCTTTTCTTTTTCTTTTCTTTTTTTCCCTTTCCCTCTCTTCTTTCCCTCTCTTTTTTCCCCTCTCCTTTTTTCCCTCTCTTTTTTCCCCTCCCCCTTTTCTCTTTTTCCCGACGCCAGCGCAATTTTACCGACAAAATTCTGACAGGTGGGGGGGGGTGTCGCATCCCCCCCCCCCCACACCCCCTCCCCTTTGGTGACGCCCCTGGCTACTGGGATCCCACTCTTTCGAAAGATGTAGTATATTGAGAAACTTGTACATCTACGACTTTATCTTTCCCTTTAATACATCCATGCATTTCATTTCCCTCAAAATGTCTAGCCTGCATAATCCCCAATATCACCATGCCCCCTTCTCATATTTCATGTCCCAGACATCGACATTCCATTCCTTCCCTGCACCCTCTTTCTCTCTCTCTCTCTCTCTCTCTCTCTATCACCATTGACCTATACTGCTCTAGTATCTCTTTGCTCTCACTGACCACTGGCTATAGTTGTTAGCCCGTCGGCCGATGAAGTTTCTCCACAATTCATGTAATAGTTGTTATTTACGGCAATGTAGAACCCCAACACTGATGCCAACATTTCAATTTTGAGGGAGACGATCGTGTTCCAATAATAGACCATGGGCCAAGCCCTGTTTTCTTGCTTAGTTTTTGAATTCCGTGGTCTCCGACTGGGAAGTACCTACAAATGTGCCAAATATCTTGGAAATGTGTATTTGAAACAAAAATGACATGTTCCCAAGTTTGAAACTTGAGCACTAATTAATAACGGCCAAAAACAAAGAAAAAGTTAAGAATTGGTTGCTATGGACTTTTCCTCCCTAGCAACCATACAAGGGGAGATATTTGTTTGCATATTTTGCAGCTAACATGCTAACTGTGCATACAAATGGTGTTTGGAGAGGTGTGATGTTATGAATTGAAGTTCAATCATGTAAAAATTTAATGTGCATATTAATTAATACCTTAATTAATACATGTATTATCCTTATTAATCAAATACATGTTGTTAAAAAATCTCATAAAACCTGATATCAGTATGAACATAGAATCAGATGTATTCATGTATTTATCAATTTTTCCAAAGGGATGGCATTATTAATCACATGCCCCATACCCCCTCCCCCAACTTATACCCTCCACCCCCCCCCCCCCACCCCCCTACCAGCTCCATGA
This sequence comes from Strongylocentrotus droebachiensis, assembly GCA_035222895.1. Classification (NCBI taxonomy): domain Eukaryota; kingdom Metazoa; phylum Echinodermata; class Echinoidea; order Camarodonta; family Strongylocentrotidae; genus Strongylocentrotus; species Strongylocentrotus droebachiensis. The sequence goes on along the minus strand of JAVYIG010008638.1, from coordinate 36,382 downwards.
AGCGAAAACGACATAAACATACAGTAGTTTCCAATCATATGATCAGCAAAAGATGTTTTCTCACCAAATTTCAAACCATGCTCATTTTTATATTCACACACAGCCACCCCACCACATAGATCTTCATGTATATATAAAGGCAACCCCCCCCCCCAACACACACACATACACACAGTAATACCCAATGATATAATGAAAGAAATTAATTTAAAATAAATTATTTGTGACTTGTAAATTCAAATGTCCCTCATGTTTGCTGATATCCACTTTATCCTAGGTACACAAACTCATGCATATGAACACACATGTATGCCCCCATCATATACCCCCCCCCAAATACACAAGCATAATCGCATCAGTTGTTATCTTGTTGTTTTCTTGGATATTATCTTCCATTTTTTCTCTCTGTGTGACCTCACATGAAAAGCTATGACAAATTGATTTTATAGTATAGTTTTTAATGTTCTATTTACTATAACAAATAAAACAAAGGTTCACAGTACCATGTTTTATGTATTTCATATTGGCATTATATATGTACATGTATGTACCATAATATTTCGTAAAAAAATGTTTAGAAATCACATTCCTACAATATTAGGCTCTCTTAGCTCTGTCATATTAAAATGGTACGTCTCTGGATCTATAATTCCATTCAATTAATTCAGCCAAAGTAAGCAGGTACATGTATTGTAACTTCTTAGCTCTTACAAATTATACTCTTCTATACTCACTTTAATTCTAAAGTGTAAAACTCAGAAGTGCACTTAAAATTACTTACAAACTGAGTGAGACCAGGGTTGCACATCATAACATATTCATATGTACAACATTCAATAACGATATAGATCACAGATTTTGCACCTACACACATGTATATGGTAATTTAAAGCACCAACAAGTTTTTAACCCTCATTTCCACCTTAATAAGTGAAGGTGGAAAAAAGACCATGACAAGGGCTGTCCAAATGAAGATTTAGATATCGAACTGTAAATGTTACATACAGTGTACATTCAATATTATAGAAGTTCAGAAAAAAATGATATTATCACAATATCTGTACCTAATCCTTTTAGTATAACTTGAAGTAGGCTTACTTTTGTTGTAATACATCGTTAGAGAAAATATATTGCATAATCATTGTAGAGCATTTTACTGCTTCCACTTCAAATAGTAAAGGTAAACAAAAAGAATTGTCTTTACTGATGGAGATTGTAACAGTGTGCATGTATGCAAATGCTCTTTTTTTTAAATCAATAATATATATATATATATAATTAAGAAATATTCAAACCCATGAATAGCAATGAGTGATCTTAACACCTGTAAGGAAGCAATGGGTAATAATATTAATTGAAGGTTGTATTGTAGAGGAAACCTACAAAGAAGGGCTTGTAATTTAAGGTTCCTGATAAAAAATTAAATGAAGTATGTCAAATGTAAACAAATAAAAACAAAAACAAAATATTTGTTGGAATGACAGTACAGTGTATAAACAAGAAATGACATTACAGTTAATTATTTACAATGTACCTTTTTACAACAAATTTTCATTTACAATTATTTCCACATTATTGTAAGACACGTATATTAAGGATTACTGAAAGAAGTGGTACAAGCATCTATAAACAACAGTAAGTTACTGTGCAGTAGCTTTGTATTCAAGATAATAAGAAATGCATGCAAGAATAGCTGGTTGAAATAATTGGGTATGTTTGAAAATCGTGTTAAGACATTGGAAATATGATTTTAAAGAGTTTCTAATGAAACAACAAATGATGATTTTTTTTAAGGAAGTCATATGCATATTACATTACATTAATAGTATATCTCTAAAGCGCTTAGACTGTATATGTATTAAGCGCTATATAAAAGCGGAATAATATTATTTTTTATCATAATCTGCAAAACACAAAACTTTGATTTTAGCAATTTCTTCAGATGGGTAGATAATCAAATGACAATCTGTATAATGTTCAGTTAAATGTTAAATATGCCGGTATAGGTTGTATTTCCAGCTCTCCCTTGCTCCTGTACATGCTAATGGCATGGCATTCTTCCCCATGTCCAACAATAACCGTGACATCATCAATAATGTCCTTTCCCGACTTGCTCCATTTCTCAAAGAGTAATTGGAGGAGATTCTCCTTGTTCTCCCCACGAGAGAGAAACTTTGTCCACTGGTTTGGAATCTTCTGGTCACCAGCGAAGATTTTTGTGAGCTGGTACCCATTGACAGCTTGTCGCCCTTGTCGATCGAAGTTGGTCGAAGTTGTCGGATCTTCGAAGGTGGCTTTATCCCTGAATCTTCTGCCTCCAGTGGAACATCATTGGTTCTTATGGCTGAAGCAAGTTTTTAAAGACACAAAGAGAAACAGGAAAAAAATCATTATTGGTCCCAGCTTTACATGTAATAAAGTAAATATCCCATATAATTGGAACACATGTTCAATCCCCTTCCTAAAAAAGGAATACATAAATTTCATTGTGGAAAAAATAATTTTTCAACATCTTAGTTAACAAGATTGAAAGCTGAATAACTGTTTCATTTTGATGGCTTGTTAATGTGGTCAATGACTATCCACGCTTTTTTCTGAGTGGCATTATTATTAACTGAATTAAATTGCTCATTATTTGTAATTACCTCCCTAGATGATGTTTGATCAAACTTGAATATGCCATTAGACATTACACATTTACCATTCAAGATTAACTATAAACAGTGTCGACCTTACAACCATTATCACCTTATCGTACATGTATGAATAAGGAAATTCAGCACTCGTGCAGCTAGTATTACAGAAGACCTAGTGCATACAATGATAACAATATTTATATCTGTAAAGCGCTTTGAGAAGGCCTTCGGTCCTGAAAAGCGCTATATAAGAACTAGCTATTATTATTATTAATGAAAAAACCTGGGGCAGTTGCCAAGAGTGACAACAGTCAAGATTTCATTTGTTTAAGTATTCTTTTTCTTTTTCAACATCGATGAGTGAAATTTATTGTACAATATGTACTTTACTGTCAAGTCATTCAGCTGAGTCAGATGTCACCCATGACCAATTGTAACTTAAGTAAAGCTTTTGAGTGAATTAAAGTATTGTACAATGATGTTGGAAAATTTTAGAATCAATATTGGTCTAGAGGTGGTCGTGTCTTGTTCAAATAATTGAAGTAGGGCCTACTATAGGTCTAGTATCAGAGGAGGCGAGTTGGCTCAGTCGGTAAAGCGTCCGCCTGTCGAACAAAAGATCCCGGGTTCGACTCCCACCCAGGTGGATGGATGACTGAAGCCTGCGTTGTGTGTTAACGTGTCCCTTCCCTTGTTCATAGACGCAGGTTATGTTAAGTGGAAAACACTCTGTCCCTCGGATAGGACGTTAAATGGAGGCCCCGTGTAGAAGTGAGTCACTACCTTTGCACGTTAAGAACCCACTGCACTATTCGTATAAGAGTAGGGGGAAACCCCGGTGTACATGGTCCACCTGCCCACACCCCCAGTATAGTACGATAATACTCTGTAAAGAGGTCTGTACTCAAAAAGGAAGAAGAGTATAGACTTCTAGGTCTAGATTCTAAGTGTAAGAAGTAAGAGTAAGACCCTAACTTTGCTTTTTTGAGTAAGTGTGAAACCGAAATTTTTATGATGATAGCCTACCTACATCTATAGTGCCTGTAGCTTATTAAGGAAATAACTAGTTTGTGGGTAAAATTGATTTCAGAGATAAGCCCACGCAAGAGAACACAGACCTTACACAAATACCAATGCATGGGACAGTAATGTGAAAAAACTGGGCCAACAATCCTATGACTAAAACCCGATGAAAACTTCACTGTTTAATCATAACAATACTTTTGAAATATTTCAAAAATGACAGTAATAAATTACCTTCATGTCCTGATCTTTCTTGCTTCTTCCTGACCCTCTTGATCTTAGTTTTGTCGGTAAATCGCATGTAACATGCGCGATGGTAACCCAACTTTGAGGAGACACATTGAGAATATCTGGAGACAAAACAAGCTCCAAATCATACTTTTCAATGGCATGGGTAGCAATAACACCTTCTTTAATGTAAAATTCCTTCCACTGGTGAACACTGATAACAAATTTCCTTCAGCTTGTCTCAGAAAAAGAGATAATATTTGTTGAATCACCATCAACATTGTGCATGCAACACTCTATGGTCATGGTGCACTAGCAGACTAGACATGCAGACAGTGCATGCAGACCAAGACTCAGAATACAGGGGCTGTGATTGGTCAATTGCACTCTGAGCTCTAATACCCCAGCTGTGATTGGTCAATTAAGGAACAGCTATGACATCATCATTGCAGAATGGATGTCTGCTACACACAGTGATATTTGCAGCTTTATATCAAAATTGTGAAAAAATGTACCAGCCAAAACATGGGAACATTTGACCATTGTTCTTAGATATATGTCCATTGATCATTTAGGACAAAATAAAGTACTTCCCAGGGGGAGACCACGGAACTGAAGAATTTTGAGGCTTGGCCCATGGTCTATAAAATGAATTGATAATATTATTTGCTTCATGACTTTACTCAATAATTTCATGAAGAGGCAGCGTTTACCTTTTTGCAGCTAACATCACGTTCGGTAGAACTTGGCAGTAATCATCACCATTCATCAGTAGGTCACGTATATACTGTTGTTTTAAATTTCAATGTTAGCAGTGACCTATTGTTTAATTTATCCAAAGATAATCGTTTACTCTCTACTCTAGACCTTGCTATCAGACACTGTTGAGTGACTGACTGATTTCTTGCTTTTTTCGCTAATAACACGAATAAAATGACATGTAAAGTGTACATTATCATTTGTAGTCAACAGTAACTCGCTTCTTTCAATGTAATGGCCAAAACTAAACTAATTTAAAGGGCAAGTCAGCCCTGATATCTTGTTTTGTATGAAAGCTGAAGAATCAGAAAAGCAGATGAGTGAAAGTTTGAAAAAATCGGACACAAAATTAAAATAGTTATGCAATTGTGAAAGCTTAGAAAGCAAATAAATTGGCAACTCTGAGTGGTGTCACTGATGAGCAGCCCTGCATTTGTTTGTACACAACATTTCAATAATTCCCTTTTTTCTCAAATGTTTCGAGACGTACGGACTTTAACCAGTAGAATGACATGCATACAGTGGCGGATCCAAGGGGGGGGGGCGCCCTCCCCCCCTGTGAAAAAACGCGTAAAAACACGTTAATTTTACCATTTTTGGGAGATGGCCCCCCCCCCCCCCACCACTGAGCGAATTTTCGGCCGGCGCGATTTTCAAATTTTCGGGAGCAAAACAAATAAAACAATTAGTGCTCACTACCCACCCCCCCCCCCCCCCCCCCCACTGAACGCATTTTCTGCCGGCGCGATGGAGCAAAAAGAAAAGAATTGGGCCCCCACCTCTCAGAAATCCTGGATCCGCGCTTGCATGCATAAACGTATTGCTCTGATCATGTACCCTACATACGAAGCGCAGGTCTGAAGAAATTTGTGATTACAATTGAAATTAGTGAAATTATGTGTACAACCGATTTGAGAGCTGCTCATGAGTGACATCACTCAGAGTTGCCAATTTATTTTACTCTGTAAATGTTGAAAATTTCATACCATATAATGTAATTTCACTTTTTTTTTTATTAGGTGTCCAATTTTCCTAAAATTATCACTGAATCGGATCTGCTTCTCCAATTGTTGTACTCTTACTCTTAGCAAAATAATTTTAGGGTGAACATTCCCTTTTTATGTCTTTATTCAGCACTCCTTCACCTGGCAGATTATTAACAATTTGTTAGGTTAGCAAAGTAAAGAATTAAATATGCGTACATTTGATTTATATGGTAAGAAATTTAATATGCCAGAAGGTATAGCAAAATTGCTTCTTCGACTGCTTTGCAAATGTTAGTACATATCAAGCAAATCTGTTATAACAATGGGACAAACAAATATTATTTTCTTGGACAGCCATATCATCCCTCCTTTATTTATAAACCAACAGATTATTTGGTTATACTATGTATTGTAAATATTTTGAAATGTAGTCACTCGGCGGGATAATGTAGATTACATTTAGTTATTTATTGAAGAAAAGAATTGGTTTTGTAATACTACAAACACAATCTTACCTCTCCATCCCCCCCCCCCCCCCATGTCCCACACTCCCCAAAGACACGATACTGATTTCCAATGTTCAAAATCGGTCCGTAAATTCACTTGGGCACATTCGCCCAGATGGATGGCCTGAATTCTCTACCGAATGAAAGTATTATCTAGCTATTTCAGTATTTTCTATTAAAGGCCTTTCAACAATATATCATTTCTGAATACACATTCTAAGGCTCAAACCTCATATTTGCTCATTCCTACAATGATCCATATTTGCTCCATGTCAGTTATAATATAGGACGATAGGAAAACGCTATTCATTCAACAAAAAAGTTCACTTATTTCATCATGTTCCAGGTGTTAGGATAAGACCTACCTTGTGAACACAATACGTTGATGGGAAGTAATGGGTAAAATATTTGAATATCTGGGCCCGTTCTCTTTCCAGCTGACAATTTCTTTTTCATCATCATCTCCCTCCTTCTTGCTTTCATCTTCTTCTTCTTCTTCCGTCTTCATCTTCTTATCTTTTTTTCCCTTCTATTTCTCCTTCGTCTTCTTCTTCATCTTCTTCTTCTTCATTTTTCATCTTGATTCTCAATCTTCCTCTACCTCATCTCCTCTTTCTATTCTATCTTCCTAGTCTCCATTAACACCATCGCTCTCGCACTCTCCTTACCTATTAAAGAATGAATTATTATTTGTTCCATTAATATGTAATGTAAATATAAGTTTTAAACTTAAAGCAGGCATTATCTCAAGCCTCTTATTTGTGACACTTCAAAAGATTGTTATCTCTATCTCTATCAAATCATCTCTATTTGTTGCCGAAAATAATAAATCAAATCAATTACTATTTGGATACCTATGCGATTGCCTAAATGGTTAAAACAGACACCAGTATTGAAAGTAATCTGTTTAGAAACATAAAGGTTTGCGCTCAATCAACGCTCTGATCATGCTTACTTATTGTAAGCCGTTTTCTTTTCAACGTTTTTTCACTCTAACTTCTATAACAATTATGAACTTGTGTTTATTCTCAGAGTTGGATGATTTTGAGATAGGAAAGACAACCCTTTAAAGCCACTCTAATGTGTTTGGAGCCTCAACTTTGCAAAACAATTTATTGCTTAATTTCACTTAAATGTAGGTCTTTAAGCCTACATAATTATAAATAATACTTGTCAGGGAAATTGTAGGCAAAAGTTAGATTTTTTAAAGGTTTGCCTTCAACGTGATATATCATCACCCACCAATAGGTGGATGGGGGATGTTTCAAATTGGAGAGAATATTACCACTCCTTTCTGTATCCGTTATCAAGAAAAAATTGGAGTTACAAATTCTTGTATTAATAAAGTTCAAAGCCATTTTCATATCTTATTTCTAAACGCGTCGCCTCAAAATATTCTTGTGGCAAGAACCAGGGAGGCCTATCGTGCAGGACCAGGGTCTAAATACATCAATTTGCAAATCCCTTTGCAAAAGGACTGACTTTAATGCCACTTTGCTAAATTAAAATATGTATAGGTTCTTATCAATTGCAATTATTAACTTTAAACAAGCTTGAGAAGTTTGCCATTTTTTTAGTAGTTTATTTTTAGAATTGAATATGTTTCGTTCATTCCGACAAGCATTATGGGCACGAAAAGACAAATTACAGTGAGCCCATTGCGTGGCCCAAATCATGAGGTGATGTGTTCCCCCCCCCCCCCCCAAAAAAAAAGAAGAAAGAAAAGATGTACTATTAAGGAGTTCTTAACCCCTAACCACCCCCTTCCTGTATTGTACCCCATACGGCCAGAATGGAGGGCGGTGTCCCATGTCCAAATGTGAACATTCTGATTGAAGTTTTTTTCCTTCAAACAGCCATAAACAAACAATATTTTAGATAAAGGGTTTTGAGTTTAGTCCTGAAAGTTGGGAAATGACAAGCCACACTGTCCTACTTGTAGCTACTTGCTCCCTCTACATAGAAAACAAAGCTTAATCGGTGACCATTGGTCCCCCATGATCCTCTTTTTCTTATGTTAATTAAGAGCTGAGTTGAGATAGCCAACCTGTCCAGTGACCTTGCAGTGTGGTCTTATCCCTCCTATAAACTAGTACAGATAATCTTTAAAACTCATTCGCTGTAAATGATTACTTCATCTGAAAATATCATTTTCATGAAGAGAAATACATGATAAATGGCAAGAACTTTCCCCCAACTCTCTAGATTACTAATTCCATGTAGATTCTTCATGCAACTTACAATTCATGCGTCCATTAATTGAATATAATACCATTTTTGTACCAATGATGTTGTGCTCAGCATTTTTCTTTCGACACGTATTATATTACTACACTTGCATTCTAGACTAAACAACTCGTACATATCTCTTGAATGCGAGAAACATTGTTTCCATGTTTGAGAAGGTGCTTGTGACAAATGACCCGAGGCATACTTATCGCAAGACATAACCACTCCATGGCAGCTCGAACGATTCCGTCTTCAAGAATATGAAATTGCTTTCATAATAATTAAAAAAGTGAATCGGTAACATTGTTGAAGGTTGATGAAAAACGGAATAATTTTTGTATAAAATGTTACTCTTTATATAATCTTCTACTGCATGTACTAACCCTTTAACATGCAAGAAATCCTGATATATTTATGGTTTTCTTTGAAGACATCACTGTGCAACACCCTCTAATACCAAATACTCCCAACCTCACAATGATAGCATAAACATTAAATTTCACTCAAAAATATCAAAGTCAATCTAAAAATATGTATCGGGCCTTGTGTAGGCCCTAAGCTGGATTTCTAGGGGAATCTTTGAGTGCATGGGGTGGTCCCCGGAGTTTGAGGGAGAATGCAACCCAGTTTTCGTCTCGAAATTTGTACTTTAACACAGTCAAATTCGCTATTTATTGCTCTCACTAATATTGTACAGTCTATTTCTATCTTTAATCTATATATAAAGCATATACATTAAATTCCACTCCAAAATATCAAAGTCATTCTAAAAATATGTCTCAGGTCTTGTGTATGCCTAGGCCCCAAGCTGGATTTCGTGGGGAATCTCTGAGTGCATGGAGTGGTCCCAAGGAGTTTGGGGGAGAATGCAACCCAGTTTTCGTCTCGAAATTTGTACTTTTACACGGTCAAATTCGCTATTTATTGCTCTCACTAACATTGTACAGTCTATTTCTATCTTTAATCTATATAATAGCATATACATTAAATTTCACTCAAAAATATCAAAGTCATTCTAAAAACATGTCTCAGGTCTTGTGTATGCCTAGGCCCTAAGATGGATTTCTAGGGGAATCTCTGAGTGCATGGAGTGGTCCCCGGGAGTTAGGGGAAGAATGCAACCCAGTTTTCGTCTCGAAATTTGTACTTTTACACAGTCAAATTCGCTTTTTATTGCTCTAACTAACATTGTACAGTCTATTTCTATCTGTAATCTATATAAAAAGCATATACATTAAATTTCACTCAAAAATATCAAAGTCATTCTAAAAGCATGTCTCAGGTCTTGTGTAGGCCCTAAGATGGATTTCTTGGGGAATCTCTGAGTGCACGGAGTGGTCCCCGGGAGTTAGGGGAAGAATGCAACCCGGTTTTCGTCTCGATATTTGTACTTTTACAAAGTCAAATTCGCTTTTTATTGCTCTAACTAACATTGTACAGTCTATTTCTATCTGTAATCTATATAAAAAGCATATACATTAAATTTCACTCAAAAATATCAAAGTCATTCTAAAAGCATGTCTCAGGTCTTGTGTAGGCCCAAATATGGATTTCTTGGGGAATCTCTGAGTGCATGGAGTTGGTCCCCGGGAGTTAGGGGAAGAATGCAACCCAGTTTTCGTCTCGAAATTTGTACTTTTACAAAGTCAAATTCGCTTTTTATTGCTCTCACTAATATTGTACAGTCTATTTCTATCTGTAATCTATATATAAAGCATATACATTAAATTTCACTCAAAAATATCAAAGTCATTCTAAAAGCATGTCTCAGGTCTTGTGTAGGCCCAAAGATGGATTTCTTGGGGAATCTCTGAGTGCATGGAGTTGGTCCCCGGGAGTTAGGGGAAGAATGCAACCCAGTTTTTGTCTCGAAATTTGTACTTTAACACAGTCAAATTCGCTATTTATTGCTCTCACTAATATTGTACAGTCTATTTCTATCTTTAATCTATATATAAAGCATATACATTAAATTCCACTCCAAAATATCAAAGTCATTCTAAAAATATGTCTCAGGTCTTGTGTATGCCTAGGCCCCAAGCTGGATTTCGTGGGGAATCTCTGAGTGCATGGAGTGGTCCCCGGGAGTTAGGGGAAGAATGCAACCCGGTTTTCGTCTCGATATTTGTACTTTTACAAAGTCAAATTCGCTTTTTATTGCTCTCACTAATATTGTACAGTCTATTTCTATCTGTAATCTATATATAAAGCATATACATTAAATTTCACTCAAAAATATCAAAGTCATTCTAAAAGCATGTCGCAGGTCTTGTGTAGGCCCAAAGATGGATTTCTTGGGGAATCTCTGAGTGCATGGAGTTGGTCCCCGGGAGTTAGGGGAAGAATGCAACCCAGTTTTCGTCTCGAAATTTGTACTTTTACAAAGTCAAATTCGCTTTTTATTGCTCTCACTAATATTGTACAGTCTATTCCTATCTGTAATCTATATATAAAGCATATACATTAAATTTCACTCAAAAATATCAAAGTCATTCTAAAAGCATGTCGCAGGTCTTGTGTAGGCCCAAAGATGGATTTCTTGGGGAATCTCTGAGTGCATGGAGTTGGTCCCCGGGAGTTAGGGGAAGAATGCAACCCAGTTTTCGTCTCGAAATTTGTACTTTTACAAAGTCAAATTCGCTTTTTATTGCTCTCACTAATATTGTACAGTCTATTTCTATCTGTAATCTATATATAAAGCATATACATTAAATTTCACTCAAAAATATCAAAGTCATTCTAAAAGCATGTCTCAGGTCTTGTGTAGGCCCAAAGATGGATTTCTTGGGGAATCTCTGAGTGCATGGAGTTGGTCCCCGGGAGTTAGGGGAAGAATGCAACCCAGTTTTCGTCTCGAAATTTGTACTTTAACACAGTCAAATTCGCTATTTATTGCTCTCACTAATATTGTACAGTCTATTTCTATCTTTAATCTATATATAAAGCATATACATTAAATTCCACTCCAAAATATCAAAGTCATTCTAAAAATATGTCTCAGGTCTTGTGTATGCCTAGGCCCCAAGCTGGATTTCGTGGGGAATCTCTGAGTGCATGGAGTGGTCCCCGGGAGTTAGGGGAAGAATGCAACCCGGTTTTCGTCTCGATATTTGTACTTTTACAAAGTCAAATTCGCTTTTTATTGCTCTCACTAATATTGTACAGTCTATTTCTATCTGTAATCTATATATAAAGCATATACATTAAATTTCACTCAAAAATATCAAAGTCATTCTAAAAGCATGTCGCAGGTCTTGTGTAGGCCCAAAGATGGATTTCTTGGGGAATCTCTGAGTGCATGGAGTTGGTCCCCGGGAGTTAGGGGAAGAATGCAACCCAGTTTTCGTCTCGAAATTTGTACTTTTACAAAGTCAAATTCGCTTTTTATTGCTCTCACTAATATTGCACAGTCTATTTCTATCTGTAATCTATATATAAAGCATATACATTAAATTTCACTCAAAAATATCAAAGTCATTCTAAAAGCATGTCGCAGGTCTTGTGTAGGCCCAAAGATGGATTTCTTGGGGAATCTCTGAGTGCATGGAGTTGGTCCCCGGGAGTTAGGGGAAGAATGCAACCCAGTTTTCGTCTCGAAATTTGTACTTTTACAAAGTCAAATTCGCTTTTTATTGCTCTCACTAATATTGTACAGTCTATTTCTATCTGTAATCTATATATAAAGCATATACATTAAATTTCATTCAAAAATATCAAAGTCATTCTAAAAGCATGTCTCAGGTCTTGTGTAGGCCCAAAGATGGATTTCTTGGGGAATCTCTGAGTGCATGGAGTTGGTCCCCGGGAGTTAGGGGAAGAATGCAACCCAGTTTTCGTCTCGAAATTTGTACTTTTACAAAGTCAAATTCTCTATTTAATGCTCTCACTAATATTGTACAGTCTATTTCTCTCTGTAATCTATATATAAAGCATATACATTAAATTTCACTCAAAAATATCAAAGTCATTCTAAAAGCATGTCTCAGGTCTTGTGTAGGCCCAAAGATGGATTTCTTGGGGAATCTCTGAGTGCATTGAGTGGTCCCCCGGAGTTAGGGAAAGAATGCAACCCAGTTTTCGTCTCGAAATTTGTACTTTTACAAAGTCAAAATCGCTTTTTATTGCTCTAACTAACATTGTACAGTCTATTTCTATCTGTAATCTATATATAAAGCATATACATTAAATTTCACTCAAATATATTAAAGTCATTCTAAAAGCAAGTCTCAGGTCTTGTGTAGGCCCAAAGATGGATTATTGGGGAATCTCTGAGTGCATGGAGTGGTCCCCCGGAGTTAGGGGGAGAATGCAACCAAGTTTTCGTCTCGAAATTTGTACTTTTACAAAGTCAAATTCGCTTTTTATTGCTCTCACTAATATTGTACAGTCTATTTCTATCTGTAATCTATATATAAAGCATATACATTAAATTTCACTCAAAAATATCAAAGTCATTCTAAAAGCATGTCTCAGGTCTTGTGTAGGCCCTAAGATGGATTTCTTGGGGAATCTCTGAGTGCATGGAGTGGTCCCCGGGAGTTAGGGGAAGAATGCAACCCAGTTCTCGTCTCGAAATTTGTACTTTTACAAAGTCAAATTATCTATTTAATGTTCTCAATAATATTGTACAGTCTATTCCTATCTATAATCTATATTTAAGGCATATACATTAAATTTCACTCAAAAATATCAAAGTCATTCTCAAAGCATGTCTCAGGTCTTGTGTATAGACCCTAAGATGGATTTCTTGGGGAATCTCTGAGTGCATGGAGTTGGCCCCCGGAGTTAGGGGGAGCATGCAACCCAATTTTTGTCTCGAAATTTGTACTTTTACAAAGTCAAATTCTCTATTTAATGCTCTCACTAATATTGTACAGTCTATTTCTATCTATAATCTATATTTAAAGCATATACATTAAATTTCACTCAAAAATATCAAAGTCATTCTATAATGTTTCAGAGTCTTGTGTAGGCCCGATGCTGTATCTCTTTAGGATCCCGTGAGCGGTCCCCAGGAGTTTGGGGGAGAACGCAACGCATGTTTGGTATCGACCCTGCTGGTAACATTAATATTATAATTAAATGTTATTCATTACAAATTTATTTCCCATGATATGATGAAAGTTGTTATTTACATCATTCGGACATCAATTGAAAAGCCACTTTGGGAATACTTCAACAAATGCCGTATCAAAAAGTTTACCATCGCCATGAAAATGAGTTTGTGTTGCAAACCTTTGAGTCTTTGATGCCTATATAACAAACTACTGTTAATTGATAAGCCCAAATCCTATCGTGCTGAAATTTAATGATCTGAATCCTAATAAGTAATAAAACATTACTGTTACATTTTTATAAAATTAAACATTGTTTTTATATTTTTTTTAATTGATTCATTTTATATTTTCTACGCCCTCTATCATTAATTTACTCTTCTAACTATGTATTATTTTGTCAAAGGACCACATATTTTGTTTTAATTTAGTTTTTAAAGTCAACTTGTCTTATATCATGAAGTAGGTCCATGCTTATAATGCTCCATCATAATATATTCAATTTATTAGTAGGTCTATAGGTAACTCCAGCGTGACAGAATGGAGACCCAATCCTCACATTTTTATGGATTTACTCTTTATTTTAAAAGATATTGATGTAGGCCTTCAGTTTATTTTACGGAAAGTTTTCCCCTAAAGTGCAGAAACTAAAATTATATGTTTTGAAAACCTATGATATAATGTATTGAGGCAGGGCTCCCCGCATGGAGTGTATTGTGATACTTTTGATTTCACTCTCCTCAAAAGCTCATCTTTGAATTTTCTTTTGTAACTATGCGGGTATTATTTATTATTTGTCAGTGCTTTCTTGGGCCCTATATAATTATAAACAAGCGCGTAGCTAGATTTTTATTTTAGGGGGGGGGGGGGCGAATCACTTACAGAATGCGTGAAGCGCCCTCCCGCGCGAAGCGCTGCAGCTTTGAAGTTTCATTAAATTATTAGATAAACTGAAGACGATTCGTTGTACCGATCTCTACTTTTAATCCTTTTCTGAATGTTCAAAAATAATGTTTGATTCATTATTATGCAGTGGCGTAATGAGCAAAAACTTTTTTTTTGGGGGGGGGGGGCAGAACAAAAATTTGCATCACCATCGGACTCTTACATGTTACATGCCTGCAGGCCCCGCGGAACGTTTTTCAAAGTTGGAGGGGGAGGGGCTTAAGTATTTACAACCAGGTAGAGTGGAGCGTACATTGGCGTGGGGTCCAGGGCCCCTAATAGGGTTCAGGGGACAGAGCCCCCGGAAGCTAGGGGATTTAGGCACGTAATAACGGTCATGCTCTTTCCGTCTATGCTCTTTCTTATCTAGCTCTGCATGTTCTTTACATGAAGTTGTGCAGATATATAATTATGTACAGAGCTGTGGAAGATTTAATCTATATTGTGTACGGTCAAAAAGAACAGGCGCAATCCTAGTGCAACTGTGTTTTGTGCACCTCAGGCGATTGCACTATATTTCAGTTAGAATTTAATATGTTGCATACATATTATTATATATTTATTCTATCTCTGGTTTTCCAACAAAAATGAAATTCTTTGATGACATTTCATTCAACAATGTATAGAATTAAAGACTAAATTTATTATTGAGTCATCATTCGTTTACTTTCTAAATGGATGTCAAATTCAGACACTTGACGTAATCAAGGGGTATAATCACTCGGGATGCAAGGGCGTTGACTCGGGCCCCAGGAAAGCACTATGTCATTTGTCACGACATCTATTTACATTCCCGACTCTAACCACATGTGTGAAGTCCGTGGTAATCGATTTCCATTTGGTATTTAGAAGCGTAAAGAACAAATTTTGGAAGCGTAAAGATCGAGACCTATATACCGTATTTCTCTTTTTTCTAAAGAGTGCATGTGTAACTTTGAAAGCTCGACAGTAGCCTACCCATTCAAAACAACAACAAAATGCCTCATAATTATAAAGTCTTCGAGTATATATAGGGGGTGGGGGTGGTTCGTCATGGTTCGCGGTTCGTAGGATTGAAATATGAGGGATACAATTATGACAGGGGGTAAGATGGTACCATGTTCATTTTCTCTCTCTTTCATGTCTTTCTTTTCATTGTTGTTAATTGTTATACCGTTCAACTGGACGGGGAGGCCACACATGCTCTTAATTACCTACACCGCTGGTGCCAGGAGAGAATAGTGTTATAATGGATGATTCTCTACTTTGTTTTGCAAAAACATATACAACAGGGTAAACTACCTTGGTATCTATAAAGGTACATAATTATAAACGACACCGGACAGATGTTTTAAACAACGGCGATACAGAATTAAAACGATTTTATTACAAATTCCATCACTTTCTATAATTTCCTTGTTCATGTTTCTTTAACACTCATTTTTGGTGTGGGAACAATGTAGTAAATGGAAACCAGTTGAATTCCAATTTCCATGCCGGTGTTGAATCAGCATTTTTGATGTGTCCTCTATAAGACTCGGGCTAAGACTCCGAGTTGATGTTTGGTTGTGCAATGTTTGCAACATCAGGGGCCTTCTGTCAATTGACAATTGAACAACGATCTCCAGTAAACCATGATACTGATAATACTTATAGAATGAATATACATTGTAAGCATCTTCTCCATTTTATATATTAGCCCCATATCAAGCGATGCGATTATAGCCTTGCAATGAGAATACACGCTCATACCAACACATCCCTGCTCATACCATAGTAGGTCCATGCTTATACATTAGTGTACGGTGTACCTACTTAATGTACTACTATGATACATAATATGCCATGTCCATTGGAGGTCAATGAATTGACCCCTAGCTGCCATATTCCTAAAGTGTGGACCTATATCCCGGGAATGTGGCAAGGGGTCAATCCCTTGACCCCGATGGACCTGGCATGTGTCTATTTTAATGTGCACTGCTTGGGAATGAATGCCCACACACTCTGCAAATCAATATATTCATTGAACAACTAAAATACTGAAGTAATTGTTTCTCTGTTTATATTTTGTTCTGTGTTATAATCAGGGACTTGTAATCATAAAATACAAAATAGAGCATGAGTGGCCCTTGTTCAGAGTATGATTATGCAAATTTAAATTTGGTTTCGAAGTAAAATTAATAAGTACATTCAGAGACATTTCTACCAAATCATTATATCCTTCAATTTGTACTTGCAATTCTGCATGTATTTCAGCGAAAGCAATGTTTATGTAAGAATTATGAAATATTTTTCTCAAGATAAATCACGTATTAAATAGATAATCAACATAACTATTTGTAATAGGTCAGTTTGATTCATATCCGTTAATTCGGCTGACAGACACGGGTTGAGTTACTAAACTAAATTACATCTTTTATTTTATAATACTCTGCATGTTTGGTAATCATGACTGTATTTCCCTTTTGTTGGTAGAAATCTATGTTATTCCCATTAGTCTAGAATTCATCAGAAGGAAAAAAAAAGTATGATATTGATAACATTGTTTGTGATAGTATTTATATTTTGCATGATCTAAAACGACAGTTTGTGCATACGGTAGCTGCTCAGGTACTATTATAATAGACGCTTGTTCCAAAAGTTCCAAACATAATACATGTACATGTATATCTGTTAAAAGTTTCAGATCAGAGACTGTGCCTGCAGACTAGTTATTTCAAGGCGTTTTTCATTCCCTTGCTCATGTTACCGGAAAGACTGTGCTTCAAACCTGTTCAAACGTTTCGCGGGGTTTTTGTCGGACTTGGCGCGCCGTATCTTCCCATCATTGTGCTGTAATTTAGCCCCAAATATTGCCAAAAGGAAATAATTATGTGGAATATGACTACCGATTTCAATGACTGGCTTATCAGTCCTTTATGTTGGATGCATGTTTGGTGCTACAGTATTCCTGGTATCCATTCCTGAAATGATATTAAATGGTGGAGTGATGCTGAGAAACATGAGATGAATCACGTGTACAGCATCACTCGAGCTCGAGTGCCATCAGTTGTGCAGGTAAAAAAATTCTTCCTTTCCATAGACACAGAATATATTGCGATAGTCTCGAGCAAAGTATTTATCGCCAAGGCTGTTTTGTATTTATATACGCCCCTGGCTCAACCAGACTATGAAACAATATGTATATGTGTATGTAATTAAATATGTCTCTTTCACCAGATCACTGTACTCATAATAATACCATTCGTGTTATTATCTCTTTGAAGTGACGTTGTTGCGTTATGTTACTCTAACTGTAATAGTCGATTTTGAGTGGTTGCCAACTGGCCGTCTAGCCAATTATATTTTGCAATATAATCAGATTATCCTTTGTTGAGCCTTTTTCATGGCAATCACTGCAAAAATTAATTTACCCAGGCATGGTCTGCAATAATGGAATTACAAACATGTTTATGCTGTGAATTGTGGCACACACAAGGGTTACATTTTCACTCATTCGTATACATTGCAGTTGAAAGGGCGATAATCGACTATTATCATAAGTCAAAACTCTAATTTAGTATTCCCGAAAAAAAGAAAAAAAATGGCACTTGTTCAGAAACCTATCCGAAATTTGACCCGTAACTCCGGCCTGGAGATACCCTACTAAAACATACCCAAAATGAAGTAAATATTTATTATGTCTAAATAAAGATTATGTTTATTACCTGTTTCGTGTCAATTTTCTTGTTATTTTTGGAGTATTTTTCGGAAAAACGTTGATATTACTATACACTTTTTCACAGGTTTCACGGAAAACCGCTGCACAATACAAGTAAATACCGATGGTGGGTTGCGGGCGGGCGCGCGCCTGTTTGAAGTTATCTACCGTAATGGGGGGGGGGGGGGGGGGGGGGGGGGGCTCACATATGAAGGCATACGGGGGTGTCACTCTAATGGGTCACTTTTTCAACAAAAATCATAAACATGTAGGTCCAGTTTTTTTTTAATTTCCAACATTTTCTGGTGTTTGCCTGGCAAACACACGGAAATTGTGAAAAATGGTCTTTACTTCGAAAAAAATGATCCTTTAAAATGGGTAGGGGCGCGTAAACCACTGACCTCTTGACGTCAATGGTGTGTTTACTCGTAGATTATAATGGCGCCCATAACCATAAACTGGTGTATTTCACTTTATAATATATTTATTTCAAAAATGATTGTTGAATATTTGAATTAGGCTAATCTGAATCACTTGAAAACAGCCACAAATGAATCGGACATTTTGATTGACTGCAGTATGTGTTGCCTAGTAACCAGACATAAACAGAGGAAGGAATTTAGGTCTATTCATTCATGACTTGCGAAGCTTCCTCCTCTGAGTTAGTAGGCCCGTTCACACATAAGAATTAGTGTGATTTGGACCGGGGATTTGGATCGTGATGCAAAGTTTATTTTTTGTGACCGTTCACATAGTAAATATTTAGTGCGAATTGGATCGCGATAGAAAGATAACCTTGACGTTATATCCTGACTGATGGATCATGTCAACTTGTCAAGTACCGACGTAGAAGTTGAAGTAGATTTTCGTGGGGGCGACCCATTCACACACAGGGAGAATTCTCGCTCGACGGTAAGAACGTTCGAACTGCGCATGCGTGAATCTCAACGATGAATACGCGCTTGTAATCCTGGGATGAAATAAATCGACTTTTGATTCTCAATACCAATCGCACACACAGCGCCCGGCAAACCATCGCGATTATTCTGAAAAATCCCAAGAATTACTGCGAATTGGATCGCGATGCGAATCTCGAAGTCTAGTGAAATTAATCTGTCCACACACGCCCCCCCCCCCAAAAAAAAAAAAAATTATGGGCCGAGTGAATAACCTCAAGTGAGTGATTTCCCCTTTTATATTGTTGAATGTATTTCAATCGCAAACTGTACCTTTATTCCAGAATTTTGAGAAATAAATAGCAAATTTGATTTGACACTTTAATAGAATAACTGGTATCACGAAAATGCCAAAAATTGTTGCCTAAATAGGAGATGGGAGAACCTGGGTTTTATTTGGAGTGATTTATTTGTTTCTTCAATTGTTTTTTGTTTTTTGAAAGTAACGGTATAAGGAAATTTCATCGACGTAACTTGTTGTTCTTTGATGGATTTTTTGGCACCATAATTTAAAGGTAAAGACCAGTTATGGTCATGCGATTGCATTGTGAAAGAAACGTTGTGGAATCGATCAGAAAAGGTTGATCATCTAGCATCTAGCATCTGCAAGGTTCTGGAATCATCAAAATGATAAGAAATTTGGCCCATTCTTCGTAAAGTTACAAGCACTATAGACAGAAAGATGTTTATGGGACTACCCTATATCTCTCACAGACCATGAGAGAAACAAATTTACCAAATATATGAATTAGTAGGCGGTTTCCCGGCAATTTTTTTTTCATCATGTATTAGTCAAAACATATTCTTTCACATGATTGGTAATAAGAGCTTCCATTTCATTTTTTGAAATTGGGGCGTTTCCAATACTGGTCTTTACCTTTAATAAGACCATTCCTACTTATCAGTATATGGGATGGGAAAAGGAAGAATCATGTCTTTATTTGTCTCGAATACCGGATTTATTTTCCATTTTTTCCATTCTATTTTTTAGTGAATATTTAACGAAATTGTATCAGTGCGATCGTTCTTCTTTCTTGGAATTTCTGGCACATTATTGGAAGGTTCATTTCAATTGTGGTAAACAAACTTATTGCTTTGTATTCATTTCAGTGTCAGTTTAGTAGATGTATTTATGTTCTTTCCTTAGTTGTTATATAATAATGTTATTTCATCATCGGGCCGAGAAGGCAGGTATTGTATATTCTATTCTATATAATGATTATATTTAGATCTCCAAAATCAACATACACAATCAATAAACAATTATACCGGTGTAATTTGTTTTGGAATGACAGAAAATTTACTGGAAAATAACCGGGGGATAAGAAATGAGATGCCTCAGTCAGTTCAAATGTACAACCACACGCATTGCATAATCCCGTTTTACACATACACATTAGCGACGTACTTCAGCAAACAATACTCGACAAAATACGCAAATTCACACCAAATGCTCGTTAAATATTATATCCAAGAACAAGAAAGTCCACTCTCCGAATCAGCCTATTACTCTCTCCTTACAGTAGGCCATCATCCGTGATCGCAGTTCGCAACGAGTTGGGGTCCTATATTATATAGCACTGTATTTTAGTTCATCACCTTGTAGAATCAGCCCAAGCGAGGTCAGATAAGGACACCTGATACCCCAGGGAGTCTGAAATTGAGCACCGGTGATTTATCTCTGATAAAGCAAACTATTAGTTATTACCTTGATTAGCACAGCCCAGGGCGAGTGAACGCTATTAAGTGACAGTAAATGTCTTCGCAGCATTTCTAGCGATCTATATCCATATTGTTCTATTAACTTTTGTTTTCTTTACTAAATGGAAAGTCCACTTCGATATTAAGTTGATTTAATAAAATTTGAAATAACATATTTAGTGAAAGGTTGGTGGGAATCCGATAACGGACAAGAAATTTATTTTCAAATTTGAAATCGATCAAACGGAAATTGGCAAATATGTGACGTCACTCGCGAGGAGCTCTCCTGTTTGTTTTGTACTAAACATTACATAAATTACATTTTTCTCAGAAGAAAATATTGAATTAATCCTGTGCCCTAGATGTGCTGTCTTTCCTTTTTCCTCATATATTTTCCTTATTATATTTCTTTGTTCTCCCCTAATTTCACTTTTTGTGTGATCATTAATGGATTTCTTTCTTTTTACTGCCTTCATCTTCTATTTCTTATATATTTGCTTTTCTGTTTCTTTCTGTTCTGATATATTTTCAATGTTTTTCTCTCATTTCTCTATATCTCTCTTTCCACAATTTTATTATTTCTTTGTTTCGTCCGTTCTTTCTCTTTAGGCCTATGTCTTTTCTGATGTATTTCTGAGTTTATCCTTCTTTCATCTACTTTCTTTCCCAGGCGCGGATCCAGGATTTCTAAGGGGGGGGGGCCCAACTTTTTTTTTTTTTTGCTCCCGAAAATTTGAAAATCGCGCCGGCCGAAAAGTCGCTCAGTGGGGGGGGGGGGGGGGGGGGGGAGGGGGGGGGGGGGTAAGCGGACACTTTTTTTTTTTTTTTTTTGGAGTCCAAAAAAAAATCGCAACGACTCAGCCAGCCGAAAAGTCGCTCAGTGGGGGGGGGGGGGGGGGGGGGGGGGGGGGGGGGGGGGTAGTGAGCACATTTTTTTTTTTTTTTTTGGTCCTCGAAAATTTTAAAATTTGCACCCCCCCTTGAGCGCCAGGGGGGGGGGGGGGCCCAACCCCCAAAAAAGGTAAAAATCGCGTGATTTTACATGATTTTTTTTTCAAGGGGGGGGGGGGGGGCCCGGGCCCCCCGGGGCCCCCCCCCCTGGATCCGCCACTGTTCTTTCCTAATATATTTATTTGTTTCTCCCTTCTTTCTCTTTCCATTTTTTCTGTTTTATTGCCTTGTCATTTGATTCATCTTCTTTTTCTATATTTCCTTATGCATTTATTAAATTTTCTTTTCTTTTGAGCTTCTCGTTTATTATTTCCGGTTTGTAAATAATGAGCATGCGATATACGCTGTTGTTCTGTTCATAAAGTCTTCGATAACACTTATTGTTTTCTCAAAACTTTAATGATCAATTTCCTCATAATGACAATCAAACCACAATAATCTTTACAAACTGTGGTTTATGTTTTTTTCAATTTTCTTAAACTTTGGTCAGTGTAACGAAATTATTCCAACTTTATGGTATAAGTGTATGGCTGAAAATACGTTATAAAATTTGAAATGAATGCATTCGTATAATTACTGTAAGGTGGTTGGCTTGTTTTATTCTGTACAACGCAAGTGAATGACAATGTTTGGTAAGGTTGGTTGTACTCATTTTCTTTAGGTCATAGTAATCGACGTCTTGACATGAGACTATTTTCCCCATGCAGAAAACTGACTTAACGTTGGTCGATTCCTTGCGTTCGAAGTTTGTTTCAGCTTAAATTTTTCATTTTAATCATATTTCAAGCAAGATTAGCAAAATTCTTTACAAAAGTCATAAAAACAATAATAATTTGGTAATATTTACCTCTCAGCTAGCGCGTGACCTTGTCTGTCCATTAGGCAAAAAAAAAAAAAAAAATCATTTGGTTGTCCTCGACCGCCCGCTCGTCATTTTCGGGCCGCTCGTATTATTTGCAAGGATCAAAATCCGTCCCGTTGCCAGTTTGATCTTTTCAGTTCGCAATTCTGTATTTATTAAACTTGCCATTTTTATTTTAATACCATGTCAAAATGCCGTTCATTCAAATCGGGTTCTGAGCATTTTTAAACTCATTCTGAAGCCCATCTGTACTAGTTTACAGGAGGAATTAGACCACCCTGCAAGGTCACTGGACAGGTGGTTATCTCATCAAATCAGTTCTCAGTTAACATAAGATAAAGAGGATCATGGGGGACTAATGGTCACCGATTAGGCATTGTTTGCTATATAGAGGGCGCAAGTAGCTATAAGTAGTACAGTGGGATTTAAAAGGTGCTGTATTTCAAAGCCAAAAATACTTTCTGTGTTGGTCTTGACATTCATTGTACATTAAAATAATCTTTACCATTATAAGTGTTTCATTGACATCGTTTGTTTAAATGCTTGACATCCCAAGGAATTTTTGTTTTTTGTATGGATTCTTTTTTATTTATTTAAACAAAATTTTAAAAAATATGGGGAAAAAAAAAAAATCAAAAAAGACCCCCCAAAATGAAATTAAAACAAACAAAAAAATCCGCCCGCCCGCCCCTTCTCCAGTAAAGCAATCGAGGACAACCAAATGTTAGGAGGAATTCGCGGTTTCGAGGCATTATACAGTTGTTTGCCCGGACCAAGGAGGATAGTAGTCTGCAGGCACAGACCCTAATTTGACACTTTATCAACAAATCATTGTGCCTTGAGAGAAGTCTAGCCCAGCTACCTACTGCAGGCACAGACCCTAATTTGACACTTTATCAACAAATCATTGTGCCTTGAGAGAAGTCTAGCCCAGCTACCTACTGGTTGTGATGGTAGTCTTATAGTGCAGACTCACTTTTACGACTGACCAGGGTTTGTGCTTGCAGACTAGGAGGATAGCTGGTATCTCTTTGCCCAGACCCTTAAAAGAAACATCACATAGATGCATGCACTGCAATATTTATAAACAAATTATGGAAGCAAGCTTAATTAATATCTTTTATTAGTACTTAGTACATTTAATATTGATGATTTCGAGTTTTTGGTTTAACTATTCTTTAGAAAGAGAGAAAGTAAAATCAATAGATAGTGCAACGGTATGAAAACATAATCCAGTCAGTGGTCGGGTCTTCTGACTGCTGCCTTCCACCGAGTCAAAATTAAGATAGTTTTTCGTCGTGTTGCATTGAATTATGACCGTAAAAAAAACTGTCAGACTAATAAGGCACACGACCGTCGTCATAGGCCCATGTAGTATACGAACAGTCGAACATTAATCTTAAAATTATCTTCAATCTGTAAAATTTGCCATAAGATAAGAATAAGTCAGTTTGTCCGCGACAAAATGTAGACTGTTTCAAGAAAATTTCGCTGGAATTGAAGACCTTGGCAAGATCATGCCGGCCTGTTCATAAGTGTGTTCTTGACATTCTTTATTCAGCTCATCACATGTTTTTTTTTTTTTTTTTTGTTCTCCAGGTTGTAACCTATTCACAAGGAAAATTAGTTTAGATCAACTGTGACATGCACATGTCCCAGTTTAATTCTTCGATGTGAGCATACCTTATTCTTTTTACATCCAAAATTGGAATGTGACCAAACTGTTGTGCACATGACGACTCTGATAAAGGCCAGACCCAGGTTGACCTAGTTATTGTTCAGTACGATATATTTGCAGGTGGCAGCTGGTACTGAGGTCATAAATGTCTCAGCCCAATGTTTTGACTGGAGTAGCCGAAGGTTGATAATGTTAGGCGTAGCCAATAAGGTAGCCGAATGCAACAGTGAATTTTCAATATTATATTGTAGTATGATCCAAGTGGGTTAGCCACAGCAACAAATTGACAACCAGTGGTGGCCTGATGGTAGTGTCCGTGCCCAATAAGCAGTACATGTAGATCCATATCCTAGCTGGTTAATTTGTGTGTGACTTGTTAAATTTACAGATCGAGTTGTCGAAAGCTCAAAACGAATCTACCTGTTCATGCTGATCGCGGTAAATGTTTATGGCATCGGATACATTTTGGTGGTTCAGGCGTATGTGTTGCCATCGATATCAGTAGCTCTGGAATATTGTAAGCAGTAGGATGGGCCGCCCTTCAACAATCATGCTAATTACAAAGTAGTGTCATCTCAGCTAGTTTCAATGAAGCTTTGATTTTCTTCAAACTCGTGTAACAAAAACTGTGGGTGAAGTTTTAACTGCTGGGAGCCCAACATTTTCCAGAAATGTAATGGCAAAATTTTCCTTAAATTGTTTAATGATGCGAAAGAGAATGTCTTTCAACACACACACCTGCAATTATTTTAACAACGAATGTGTTTGAAGACGAACATTGATGGCAGAAAACACACATTTTGTATACGTTTATTGATATTCGTCTTCAGAAACATTTGGTTTTTATATCATTGCAGAAGCGTGTGTTAAAGCCCAAGTCCACTCCATAAATAACTTACTTTCAATAGAACCAGAGAAATCAGACAAACCAATAAAAAAAAGTTTGAGCAAAATCGGATAACTAATAAGAAAGTTATGAATTTTTAATCACATGAAAAACTTTGAAAATCACTACACAAATTGGCAACTCACTCATGAGTCTATGACGTATGGTCCTCACTATCCACTTATTATTTTCTTTATATTGATAATATAAATTTCCTATTTTCACCCTAAAAATCTTATTTCTTCACACCAGTATCCAAGTTAGATTTTTAGTAATATGTTTTTGTGTGGATGCACAAATAAAGAGTAATTTTTGTCTAGTTAAATCATGAAAAATTGAATTTTGATAAACTATTTATATAAAAATCAATAATTATGAATATACAATATTCAGAAAATAGTATCAATTTTTCAAAATTCATAAAAGTTTTTGGGAAATGTCATGCACGCAATATGATACAAATCATATAACCTGGGCAAAGGCATGGGAAATCTAGTTTTGGGGGATAAAAAGGGAAATTAATGGGATTAAACTATGTAAAGCAATTGATAAGTTGTGAGGACATGACGTCACAAACTGATAACCATCTTGGCAATTTGTGTTGTGAATCCCATTGTTTCATAGTTTTACATACTTTTTCAAAAATTCATAACTTTCTTATTAGTTATTCGATTTTGCTCAAACTTTTTTTGATTGGTTTATCTGATTTTTCTGCTTTTATTAAAAGTAAATTATTTTTCGAGTGGACTTGTCCTTTAAATGACATCCTCTTTCATAACATTAAACATTTTGGTTAAATTTTGCCATCAAATTTTGGGGACGCTTTTAAAGGTAGATTGATAACTAACCCTCCACGAAACATAAATATGTTCAATTCAAAGAAAAAAAAAAGATTATTTTCATTCATCATTTGAAAACTACTGGTCCGTTTATTATCATGCCTAAGAGCTCCTACGCATAGAATTTTATCGACATTGGGGAGGGTGCGCAAATTAGGGCTATTATTTTTTAACTCGTGCAAGCACTACCTTGTTTTTCTCGAGAAGGTGAATCACTGATTATTAACTCAGTCCAGTCTCTCCAGCAATCAGAGACGTAAAGGCAAATTAAATTGGCTAGAAACTAGAAACGACATACCGCGGAAAATCAGGCACAGATTTATCGAATTATGGTGTTCAATAAATATTGATGATCATTCGACAAGAGAGGTTGAACTTCAACCACAATAAAGTTCATCCTCCCGATTTAACAAAATCATGGAGGCCGACACCACCTCCAGAATTTCCCAAACTATCCAATAACTTTAAAAGTAGTAGCCCTCTCAGACATGTGCATACCCTCTTTTTAATTTAGAGCGCGTGGACCAGTAATTTTGAAATGAGAAGTAAATAGAGTGTACAATGATTGTCGATCCGGATTACTAATCAGACTTTAAGAAAAATAGAATAAATATATTCACTGCTCTTCTCCAAATTAATGATCCGTTGAAAAAGGTTATCATGCCGAAGTGCCAGGGTAAAAAATACACGGGGGCGACGAGCGATTCGCTCCTCAACTCGACAGAATTGCTACCGTAAACCAAATAAAGGGAGCGAAAAAAAAGGGAAATATTCAAAAATCGCTCTTGTGGGTTCCTCAATTTTTCCACATATTCGCGCTCAAAGAACAAATTTCATCGATTCCCCAAAACTAATAAACATTTGAAAACATTTACAAACAATCATGACATCAACATATTTGACGACCACTATCTTGATATAATGCTGCGAGGTGGATCATAATTGTAAAATTGCGGCATAAAAATGATGTGCGTCTCGTACCCGAAATCTTCAGCTCGATGGAAACTGCCGCTATTTCGAGTTTGGGGCAGATATTACTATCCGTACGTCGTCACTTAATGTATAGCACCCTGTAGCAGTTCATTCTAAGACTGGAATACAAATAGAACAATGATTTCGGTCTCCTTGAGATACCGAAGATATCATTAAAGGTAGTATCCCTCATTTTGCGCACCCATCTCAACTTTGATGAATTTCCATGTGTAGAAGCTCTTAGGCATGATTATAACCCTTTTCAAATTTTAGAGCAAACTGAACAGTAGTTTTCTAATGAGAAATGACTATATTTCTTTCATTTTCTTTGAAGTTTAATAACTAACCCTCCACGAGCCAATAACTGCTCACTTCAAAGAAAAGAGAAAAACAAATCTTTTTCACTTTTCATTTCAAAACTAAAGGTCCGTTTGCTCTAAGATTCTGGAGAGGGTTACCATCACACCTCAGAGCTTATCCATGGAATTTCATCGAAATTCTATAGGGTGTCCAAATGAGGGCTACTACATTTAAATACAACGTTACAAGTTTTTTTATTTGTAATAATTGTTGATGATATTTCTTGTGTGCCAAAAAGAGGTTACCAAAATTGTCGGCACGTTCTAGTGTTTCCCTTTCGTTTGCAGTATTTGTGGGCAAAGCAGCTCCTCGTCGCGATGTAGACCTGCCGACTGTGGGGGTGTGATACGCGATGGTCTGTTGTCAACAATTCAAAATTATCATAGAAGTTTCCAAATTATCAAACGCATGGCTAAACCACTTCTTTTTGACTGCATGAAAAAATAATGACAAGCTCTACCTTCTTCTTGTTTATATTTTTCTTTAAAAAAAGAAGAATAATCATTGGCAAAATAATATTATAATTCGTATATATGTTATAATAATAATTATTCTAAAATACTAAAATCTAAAATTGTACTTAATCCCTTAAATTGTTTTCATTTCCTTGTTCATCGTCTTCGTTTTTTAAAAACATGTTCTTCTTTAATTCTATTTGCTGTTTTCCTTCCCCTCAAACCTCTACATTTATGGTAATATTTACATTGATCAATCACATAAGTCAAAATAATGTGCATACAATTAACTCACTTGTAACTCACTTGATCCAGGATTATTCAGTCTTTAGACTATTGTTCCTATCCATGGTTTCGTTTGGTTGGGGTTGTCAACATATTTATCTGGGGCATCTTTCCACCATTTCTCAAGCCCAGATTTGAAACGATTGATAGTGGTACTCTCCACAACATCGCCTGGAAGACCATTCCACACATTGATTATTCTCTGGCTGAATGAGTTTTTCCTTAGTGTCTTCCGGCATTTTAGCTTGTGAAGCTTAATAGAGTAAAGCCTTTCAACAGGTTTATAATTATAAAGAATATATTTTTCATTGATCTTCTTTTTCGGCTTGACAGTCGTTTTCGCCTTTGACATTTCTTATTTTCCTCATTTTCTCTCCATTTCTGCCCATTTTCTGAAAATTCCTCTGGTTCCACTTGTTGTCTCTTACTCGTTTCTGATCATCTGGCATAATCCAATTTTTTTTTAAATTCATGATTGATTTGTTTATACATTGTTTAAAATCAACTTTGTAAGTAGGCCTAGATTAATACACACAATTTGGATGTGCAAACATTTCCATATTATCTGCGCAATAAGGGAGGCACTCCCTAGACTAATAGACCATGACTACCCTCGCCTTATTAGTAGGTTAATTGTATGTATTGTCTACCGAAATAGCTACTTTTTTTTATTTATTACTAAAGCCATTTTGTCCACATGGTTTTCTTTAAGAGCTACCTTAGAAATATAAGTATTTTTTACCCTGTTAAGAGCTTCTAAAACGAATTTTCATCAAAATTAGGGAGCATACTGTATATCCCCTGAAAATATATTAATAAATACTTTTTTAAAGTCTAGAGTACCTCAATTGTTTTTCACCCGATTATATCGTCAGTGAAACGTATAACAACAGAACCTATATTAATATTATCTACTCACAAAATGACTATTTACTACAGGGTGATGTGCAGCATTCACTATATTCTATCTATGTAGGCCTATACCAAACTAAGCTGCTGAAGCTTATTTTAGTGTGGAAGCTCCTTCAGCTATGCTGCCTAACGACTATTTACGGTTTGCCTATCGAGCCAGGGCTCCAAGGTCTAACGGGCAAATACACAAACTCGAACAGTCTTGATCCAATTTTCACCCTTGCTTCATCCCTTTGATGGGTTTACGACTTGACAGGTAATGGCGATCGTAAGAATGAAAGCTGTAGAAATAAAGGTTGAATATTTTGTAAGTTTCGTTTATGACTGTCCTTAGCAACCAAACTCCTCCCAAATCTGATGGTCGGTTTTTGTCAACATTTTTTCAACTAAATTACACAAGTTTTGTAAGACTTTGTAATCCTGAACTCACAGGAAACTACCAAGGAGGTCAGCCTTTTTCGACGAGTATTGCAAGGGTATTTCAGGTACGAAATGTTCATAGTGTAATAGAACGATGCGAAGAAGAGATAACGTCGAACGTTGACAGGACATCTTGCAGGGAATGTCTGCAAATTCACCCCAAAACAGACTGCAGGCCGGCTTTTAAAAAGAGGTCGTTAAAACGGTATAGTCATTACTCAATCAGTAGTAGAGGAATGTTTCTAAAAAAAAACACAAACCTAACCCTAGTGGATGCACACAATACAGAATGCAATAATTGTATGAAAATTAGCAACCTCAGCCACGCACATAATTACGCTGTGGCTCTTTTTTGTTTATAGACACATGCCTCTGTGTCTGATTAGATAACGTTTTCTACAATTCTCTACAATAGAATATTGAAGCGTGAGGATACGTGAGCATGCTAGCTCGTACAGTACAAAGTCAATCGATAACTACGAGCATGGAGTTATTACTGCTAGCTCGGACAATACACAATCAATCGAATGGAGAAGAAAAGAGGGGGAGGTGAGGTGAGGGTGAGGGGAAAAAATAAGGAAAAGGAAAAAACCAAGGTGAGATAATATAAAGAGATAGTTTGCTCGAAAATGCTCTTCAAACATTATCCTACCATGTGGTTCAAAATAATCATGACTCAACTGAAAAGTAATACCCATTCTGGAAGGCCGGTGTCTGCTAGTTTTAGGTGTCAATTACCGAAATACATCAATCATAGTGGTTTGAATATGTCTGTCAAGCACTAACTTCTGTCCTACGACAAATATGGAAAGAAAGAAGAAGCGCACAGAATTGATTACATTACATATTTATTGACACATATCCTACCGAACTTAGATGAAGATATCTGTGAACATTTTGTTTCCACGCATCATTGGGATAACGGTAATATTCCGTCTCAAGATGGCGACAATGACAGCGAAATACAAATCATGGACAATACTAATGATGAACACGATAATAATAAAAATACTAATAATAGGCCCTTTTAGAGCGGCGTCTATCTAGGAATTCTATTCTGAGGCGCACTAATTACTAATGATGAACATAATAATAATAATGATAATAGGCCTTTATATAGCGCCGTTTATCTAGAAATTACACTGTCGCTCATAACGTTGGAATATTTTTTTTTTACCCCAATTTATGGAATTATTTGACAATTATTTATTCCTTATAGATCTAGATAATAGTATACATTCTCAGATTTTATTGAATAATAATTTGCCAGTGTTTGTTTTGCGCGACTGCTAAAGCATGTGTATGCTACTATGCTTATCAACTAGAAGACTTACGCCCTTAATTCTTAAATGACAGTAAAGAGGATTAATGCCCCACAAAAGGGCACTAATATAGCACATCGACACGGTTTTGATCCTGGGGCCTCATAGTTACGAGGCCATTGCTTTGCCATTGAACCATGACTGTATCCAGCGGGGGCTAGGGTAGGGGGCAGTTACCACAAATTAAAAAAAAAAAAGAAAATGCAACAAATTATCAATAATTCATTGAATTTCCACCCGGTCCCCAACAACAAAAAATCTTCCGTGTGCCCATGCCTAGAGCCATAATGCATGGCCATACAGAGGATTTTTTTACTTTCACCGAATCAATATAAAGTACCGTTCCAAAATCTAACAAAAGATCATCATGGTTTTAGATTTTTCACAAGTATTGATCATATTATGAAACAGCTTTAAACCGTGACGGTGGATGATTTCGATTAATTGATTTCAGCGAGTGTATGTTGCTTTTTTGTAAGATCGATCAATTATATGTTCTGCCCTCCTCATACAACGACTAGTTGCACAGATAGTCATAGGCTGTCACCGTCCGCACATGAAATTATTTGGTGGGGATTTGAAAATCGGAGATTTGGAGAATGGAGGGAGGAGGAGGAGGAGGAGGAGGAGGAGGAGGAGAGATGAATACGGGATAAAAAGAAACTGAAAAAAGGAGAGAGGAGAGGGGGGGGGGGGGAGAGGGATTGTGAGACAGATAGAGAAAGACAGAGACAGACAGAGACATGGGTGATGCAGAAGGATATTCAAATTCTCCTTGATGGGGGTGACTTCTTGAAAGTCCTTTTCGTACTTTTTAAATTCTCAAATAACTCCTTTGTCGAGTGAGAGAATGGTACAGACCATATTTTTAGTATCTTACTTTTATTCCAGTAAACGTAGGAGGTGCTCTTGCCATCATCTTCGAATGCTAATGTTATTACCCTCCCCTCCTCTCTCCCCTCTGTCTCTTTCCCCTCTCTCCCTCTCACTATTTCTCTCTCTATTTCTCTTCCCCCTCATTCTTTCTCTCTCCCATCTCTCTCTCTCTCTCTCTCTCTCTCTCTCTCTCTCTCTCTCTCTCTCTCTCTCTCTCTCTCTCTCTCTCACTCTCTCTACCCCCCTCTCTCTCTCTCCCTCTCTCTCTCTCTCTCTCCCTTTCTCCCTCTCTCCTAGCTCTCCCACTTCCATTGTCTTGGTATTCAAGTTTTGGGGTTAAAGGTTCGCTTCACAGTGCTCCCCGTATCTACACGATACTATATACATTATAACCATGACTTATTGTTTACGTCAGTGTTTCCAGAAGTTTGTTCTTCTGATTAAACGATAATAGGCTTTCTGATAATAAATCAATAACGAAGATGATCAAGACAGTGTTTGTTTCTACATGTAAATTTAACGTACCGGTTATATTTAGGTCTATTGTTTCGAAAGTGGGGTAAGCATATACATGAAACTGCAAAAGACATTGATCAATACTCATTAGTGCAATGATTTTATTATTTTTGTGTAAACTGGTATATACACACATGTAATACACTAACAGATGAATGGTGACAAAATATACACAAACAAATTTCGATTTATAATTATATAAAAAGAACACCATTTTAAAACATTGGTTTAAAACAGAACAACTGGGTTTCATATACAATACAAATCTTGGTCGGGGAGTGACATATATTAATAAGATACTATGAGAAAAAGGTGTATGGTGATTTTTTTTACTAGAAAATCGATGCACCATTGTTTCAATTGATTCTGCGTTTTATCAGTGTTATTATCATAACACAATTGTATTGTATGAAAGATTTGAATCGTCAATCGATAATATGCATAGGTCTTACAACTTTGATATTTGTTATACTTTTTTTATTTATTGATCCTTTTCATTTCCAATGTAACCTCACATAGTGTCATCGTTATGGTGAATCTTATATCCATTTTATCATAACGCGTTCATAAATGTAATAATTGATAGGAAAAGTCATGGTTTCCTTACAGGTTCATCAGTATGATATAGTATTACGTACTGTATTATACGTAACGGCCAACTTGCTTAACCTTAAAAGGCCCTTATAACGACTGTTGGGAGCCCTACAAATTTGATGTCAAAATTTCATTTAAATTGTATCATAACGTGAAAGAGGATGTCATTTGAGGCACATTTCTGCAAGGATTTTTAAAACAAATGTGTTTGAAGTCGAATATTGATGAAAAAATAATTTTAAAGGTTTTCTGCGTACAACAGAAAACCCAAATTATGCATACTTTTATCAATATTTGTCTTCAAACATAGTTTTAGAGTGGAAATCTTTGCAGAAGTGTGTCTTAAATTTTCAATCTTCAAAATCGCCAGACTACTTTAAAGCCCCTCTAAAGTGTTGGGAGCAACAACAATTTGCTGGCAAACTTTCACTTAGATTAAGTCTTAGAGAGTATCATAATGTGAAAGAGGATACTACATTCTTTGGGGGGAAAATCTTAGCAGAAGTGTGTCTTAAATTACATCTTCTTTCACATTATGATACCATTTCAGTGCAATTTTACCATCAATTTTTTGGCGAATTAGGGGCTCCCAACGCTTTAAATGATTTTCAAAAATGTATCATATTTCAAGATAGCTTTAAATGAAAATG
Source organism: Strongylocentrotus droebachiensis (assembly GCA_035222895.1). NCBI lineage: Eukaryota > Metazoa > Echinodermata > Echinoidea > Camarodonta > Strongylocentrotidae > Strongylocentrotus > Strongylocentrotus droebachiensis. Next base: position 3,102 of record JAVYIG010008638.1, on the reverse strand, counting down.
ATACACTTTCTTTGATTTCGCTTAGAAAATATTATAACCAGAACCCCCGGCCATTTACATGGTTACTCATTGGGAATGGGAGGAGTAGAAAATTGCCAACATTATTTTGTTTTTTCGAATACAATATAAACAAATTATATTGGTATATAGATGAGAAATTAATTCAATATTGGGGAGGTCCTCCTCATGAATGTAGCATTTTTATCCTTACATTAGGTTTTTGTTTATAAATCTTCTTCACAAATGGGGGCGGGGCAGCGTATAGTTTGCATATTGTTATAAAATCAAACTACTGCAAACGAAACGTCTGAACCTGAAGAATCTTCTTTGTCCACGATAGTGTTTTCTAGATAATCCTTCACATCACTCAGTTCCACTGACTCTGTCTTGCCCAAGGTAGCTGACGCCCCCGATAACTTTCGATAAATCTCGGGTATTGTCTTTAAAGCAGACACCAAATTCCTAGGCCCTTTGTTGCAGCAACACAACATTGATTTGAATGCACTGGCGTAGAGGGAATTCGTCAGTCCGTAGACAAACGGATTCAACGCACTGTTCACGAAGAGGGCGATATCCGATAAAAACGTCCACAGGGATATTTCGCAGTGGTTCTCGCTTTCTCCACGCCCGGAGACGATGACATAAAAGCTTATGGCGTGGTGGAGACCAACGCTGACGGCGAAAACGATCAGGGCGACGAGAACCATTCGCAGGAGGCCGACTTTCTGTCGCCGGTGATCGTCGCTCTGGTTGCTTCCTCGTCGTAATGAAACGACGCGTGGACCCGGTCTCCACATCTTATGGATGATGATTACGTAACATGTCGTGCTGACGACGAGAGGGGCGACGTACTCGGTAAGGAAGAAGATTAGGTATACGGGCAGTTCGTCGATTGCCTGCTTGAGAGCCTCGATGATTACGCAATAAAGCAAGGATCCTACATCGAATGAAAGCAAAGATGGGTGTACAAAATATGAGAATGATATGCACAATACAAAAAGGGTAACGGTTTTTTATGTTTATTCGGAATGTTTATAAATATGCCAAATACCTCTCTTCAAATAATTTTGCTGTTTTTAATCTCCAAAGTCACCAGACGACTTTAAAGCCCCTCGAAAGTGTTGGGAGCCCCAAATATTTGATGGCAAAATTTTACTTAATTAATTAATTAATTCCCAACACTATACCGTGTGAGTCAAAAAAAGTTTACGCCTAGAGAATTGCTAATTATTCTAAGAAATCATCTATGAACAGTGAATTATGATACATCTAATATGAAAAGGCGCTTTATCCCAAATCATTGTTTGCGAGAGTGAAAAAATCGACTTGCGCCAAAGTGATGCCTACAGTATGTGATATGTTGGGATTAAAGTGAGAGAATAAATTAAATGTATAAAATGAGATGCGTTGCATATGCTTTTTGTAGAAGCAAAGTCACAAACACAAACACACACGCGCGCCCAATAGTTCGTTGATATTTGATATTAGATATCTGATATGACTGTGTGGAATGATTAATTTTGTTAGGGATGTTATTTGGATCTGCAATGACCGAATTAATACCCAAATCCCAATTGTTTTATTTAAACATCACATACGCAAATTTGGCGCAAGTCGGTTTTTGCACTCTCGCAAACAATGCCTCCTGTTCATACAAGCGTAAACACATACCACACAAAAATGATACTAAATGAATCGGGATAAAACACTCTTTTATAAGATGTTTAGTAATTTACTGTTCATAGATGATTCATGAAATAATTAGCAATTTTCTAGGTGTAAACTTATTTTTGACTCACACTGTAGAGGGGCTATAAGAACAACGGATATCATTGTATTCGTCCTAAACTTTATACACCGTCGCATTGATAAGAGGTTCTGATATTGAAAAAGCTCTTAAAAAGTGTAGTTTGTATTGTCATTATAGGGGAGGGGTCCGCAGTCTTACTCGGTGAGTGATGAAATATAAATTGGAAAGGCCATTGATACAATTTTGGAGGAAGGGGCCCTGATATCATCAACCTCTTCTTTAAAGCAACCCCCTATCCTTTTCCCTCTCTCTTTTTTCTTCTTTTCATTTTACCTTTTTGCTTTATAGAGTACCGAAGTGCTAACTGTTTATTAACTCGTCGTCCATGTTAATGGTTCGACACAACAGAGCCTGAATGGGCATGAGGTTCACCGCGAAATCAAACGAGCAACGGGCTGGAGCGGGGCAAATTCAGTGTTTGGAACTAGTGTGATCACCACACCATTACCAAACACAAAATTGCTTGGAACCAGCAACCTTGACAACTTGGCCAGCATGACGTCACACTTTGGTACTCTGTTCCATGGGAGGTCAAATGTCGGATCACCGGTTTGGCGGGTAATTGAATGTTACTTACCGAGCCACACTGCGACGCTGACGATCACGGCATGCCGGATAGTTCGAAGTCTTATAGAGGATAACGGATGAACAAAGGCCAAGTATCGGTCGATAGTCAGGGCAACTAACATATAACACGTCACTCCTTTAGACACCTGAAAAAATAAAGAAAAGTAATTAGATTAATCATTCAGATATATAATACATGTCATGGACTGATAACATCAAGCAGTGGACGTGAATGTACATCATTTGAGCAGCTAACTCGAAAAGCTGTAGAAAGAAAGTAATGGAGATCCTTTGTCTCAACGTCCATATCATTGGCGCCCCCAACGACATCCAAGCTATGGGACCTAGATAGATAGACAGATAGCTAGATTGATAACTTACGTTATTCATGTTGAATATAACCCTGCATTTTTAAATTTTGGATTGTTTTTGTTAATTTCTTTTTTAAATACATGAATAACCAGCTCGTGATTCATTTAAGATTTTGTAGGTATAAATAAAACTATCCATCCTTAACCTACTCGGAATTCATTAAAACTTTCATTTGATAAAACCGAAATTATTGATCCTGCATAAATCAATAAGACATCATGGTCCAGATTTAGGGAATGCATTCCCAGACTCAATAAATTCATGTAAAACCCTAAGTTCATTTAATTTCAATACGAAGAAGGATTTCCATCAGAGTACATTGCTTGATCTTTTCCCGGTGCTGAATTAATATT
>JAVYIG010008637.1:0-87169 GCA_035222895.1 Strongylocentrotus droebachiensis | reverse complement strand
AGAGACTCTGCAGATGGAGCTCTTGATGAACTATATTGAGGTACTAATTACTCCAGAGCTGAACTTCTTCTATGCCCTTTTCAGATCGGGTCTTGGGGATGAGGAATATAACCAAGATGACATCATAGTCGAAATTAGCCTTTAACTATTCAACTATTTACAAAGTGTCTTGGAAACGGTTGAGGGTGAAACATTGTGCCATAATAATATGCTACATGAAGGATGGAATAAAAGAAAAAAGGGGAGCCGGGCCGGGAGAGGGGGACGGGAGTTAAGTTTGTTTAAAGAGGTGGAGAAGGGAAGGAAGGACGGAGTTAGAGGTCGATAATAAGCTTCTTTAGAAGGGAAGAGCCACCAAAACCTGGTCGTCGTTTTTCTTTGCTCCCTGTCTTTCCTCCAGAAAGAGGGATAAATAATAATTCCTCTGTGGGAATTTGAAGGGGAGAAATACAAACACATTGCAAAAATAAAAACCAAAAAAAAAAGGAGGAAAAGGGAAGGTAAGAGAAGGATGGTCTACAATTTTATGTCAAGCAACAAAATGCCTACAAACACCCGGTATTCCCAGGCGGTCTCCCATCCAAGTACTAACCGGGCCCTATGCTGCTTGACTTCGGTGATCGGACGAGAACCGGTATATTCAGCATGGTATGGTCGTAGGCAAAGGGACATCATTGTTGAACCTATTTAAGAGTGAACAATGACGTCATCATCTGAATTTGTTTTTTTTTTCTTCTGGAAATGCGCCCCCAACGAGTATGGAATGGGGTAGTAGTTTCAGATGTTCATTAATTGTTGCCAAGTGACCGGCTGGAGTGACGAAACGGGTTTAGCCTGAACACCAACCAAGAGACTCTGCAGATGGAGCTCTTGATGAACTATATTGAGGTACTAATTACTCCAGAGCTGAACTTCTTCTATGCCCTTTTCAGATCGGGTCTTGGGGATGAGGAATATAACAAGATGACATCATAGTCGAAATTAGCCTTTAACTATTCAACTATTTACAAAGTGTCTTGGAAACGGTTGAGGGTGAAACATTGTGCCATAATAATATGCTACATGAAGGATGGAATAAAAGAAAAAAGGGGAGCCGGGCCGGGGAGAGGGGGACGGGAGTTAAGTTTGTTAAAGAGGTGGAGAAGGGAAGGAAGGACGGAGTTAGAGGTCGATAATAAGCTTCTTTTAGAAGGGAAGAGCCACCAAAACCTGGTCGTCGTTTTCTTTGCTCCCTGTCTTTCCTCCAGAAAGAGGGATAAATAATAATTCCTCTGTGGGAATTTGAAGGGGAGAAATACAAACACATTGCAAAAATAAAAACCAAAAAAAAAAGGAGGAAAAGGGAAGGTAAGAGAAGGATGTCTACAATTTTATGTCAAGCAACAAAATGCCTACAACACCCGGTATTCCCAGGCGGTCTCCCATCCAAGTACTAACCGGGCCCTATGCTGCTTGACTTCGGTGATCGGACGAGAACCGGTATATTCAGCATGGTATGGTCGTAGGCAAAGGACATCATTGTTGAACCTATTTAAGAGTGAACAATGACGTCATCATCTGAATTTGTTTTTTTTTTCTTCTGGAAATGCGCCCCCAACGAGTATGGAATGGGGTAGTAGTTTCAGATGTTCATTAATTGTTGCCAAGTGACCGGCTGAGTGACGAAACGGGTTTAGCCTGAACACCAACCAAGAGACTCTGCAGATGGAGCTCTTGATGAACTATATTGAGGTACTAATTACTCCAGAGCTGAACTTCTTCTATGCCCTTTTCAGATCGGGTCTTGGGGATGAGGAATATAACAAGATGACATCATAGTCGAAATTAGCCTTTAACTATTCAACTATTTACAAAGTGTCTTGGAAACGGTTGAGGGTGAAACATTGTGCCATAATAATATGCTACATGAAGGATGGAATAAAAGAAAAAAGGGGAGCCGGGCCGGGGAGAGGGGGACGGGAGTTAAGTTTGTTAAAGAGGTGGAGAAGGGAAGGAAGGACGGAGTTAGAGGTCGATAATAAGCTTCTTTTAGAAGGGAAGAGCCACCAAAACCTGGTCGTCGTTTTCTTTGCTCCCTGTCTTTCCTCCAGAAAGAGGGATAAATAATAATTCCTCTGTGGGAATTTGAAGGGGAGAAATACAAACACATTGCAAAAATAAAAACCAAAATAAAAAGGAGGAAAAGGGAAGGTAAGAGAAGGATGTCTACAATTTTATGTCAAGCAACAAAATGCCTACAACACCCGGTATTCCCAGGCGGTCTCCCATCCAAGTACTAACCGGGCCCTATGCTGCTTGACTTCGGTGATCGGACGAGAACCGGTATATTCAGCATGGTATGGTCGTAGGCAAAGGACATCATTGTTGAACCTATTTAAGAGTGAACAATGACGTCATCATCTGAATTTGTTTTTTTTTTCTTCTGGAAATGCGCCCCCAACGAGTATGGAATGGGGTAGTAGTTTCAGATGTTCATTAATTGTTGCCAAGTGACCGGCTGAGTGACGAAACGGGTTTAGCCTGAACACCAACCAAGAGACTCTGCAGATGGAGCTCTTGATGAACTATATTGAGGTACTAATTACTCCAGAGCTGAACTTCTTCTATGCCCTTTTCAGATCGGGTCTTGGGGATGAGGAATATAACAAGATGACATCATAGTCGAAATTAGCCTTTAACTATTCAACTATTTACAAAGTGTCTTGGAAACGGTTGAGGGTGAAACATTGTGCCATAATAATATGCTACATGAAGGATGGAATAAAAGAAAAAAGGGGAGCCGGGCCGGGGAGAGGGGGACGGGAGTTAAGTTTGTTAAAGAGGTGGAGAAGGGAAGGAAGGACGGAGTTAGAGGTCGATAATAAGCTTCTTTTAGAAGGGAAGAGCCACCAAAACCTGGTCGTCGTTTTCTTTGCTCCCTGTCTTTCCTCCAGAAAGAGGGATAAATAATAATTCCTCTGTGGGAATTTGAAGGGGAGAAATACAAACACATTGCAAAAATAAAAACCAAAATAAAAAGGAGGAAAAGGGAAGGTAAGAGAAGGATGTCTACAATTTTATGTCAAGCAACAAAATGCCTACAACACCCGGTATTCCCAGGCGGTCTCCCATCCAAGTACTAACCGGGCCCTATGCTGCTTGACTTCGGTGATCGGACGAGAACCGGTATATTCAGCATGGTATGGTCGTAGGCAAAGGACATCATTGTTGAACCTATTTAAGAGTGAACAATGACGTCATCATCTGAATTTGTTTTTTTTTTCTTCTGGAAATGCGCCCCCAACGAGTATGGAATGGGGTAGTAGTTTCAGATGTTCATTAATTGTTGCCAAGTGACCGGCTGAGTGACGAAACGGGTTTAGCCTGAACACCAACCAAGAGACTCTGCAGATGGAGCTCTTGATGAACTATATTGAGGTACTAATTACTCCAGAGCTGAACTTCTTCTATGCCCTTTTCAGATCGGGTCTTGGGGATGAGGAATATAACAAGATGACATCATAGTCGAAATTAGCCTTTAACTATTCAACTATTTACAAAGTGTCTTGGAAACGGTTGAGGGTGAAACATTGTGCCATAATAATATGCTACATGAAGGATGGAATAAAAGAAAAAAGGGGAGCCGGGCCGGGGAGAGGGGGACGGGAGTTAAGTTTGTTAAAGAGGTGGAGAAGGGAAGGAAGGACGGAGTTAGAGGTCGATAATAAGCTTCTTTTAGAAGGGAAGAGCCACCAAAACCTGGTCGTCGTTTTCTTTGCTCCCTGTCTTTCCTCCAGAAAGAGGGATAAATAATAATTCCTCTGTGGGAATTTGAAGGGGAGAAATACAAACACATTGCAAAAATAAAAACCAAAAAAAAAAGGAGGAAAAGGGAAGGTAAGAGAAGGATGTCTACAATTTTATGTCAAGCAACAAAATGCCTACAACACCCGGTATTCCCAGGCGGTCTCCCATCCAAGTACTAACCGGGCCCTATGCTGCTTGACTTCGGTGATCGGACGAGAACCGGTATATTCAGCATGGTATGGTCGTAGGCAAAGGACATCATTGTTGAACCTATTTAAGAGTGAACAATGACGTCATCATCTGAATTTGTTTTTTTTTTCTTCTGGAAATGCGCCCCCAACGAGTATGGAATGGGGTAGTAGTTTCAGATGTTCATTAATTGTTGCCAAGTGACCGGCTGAGTGACGAAACGGGTTTAGCCTGAACACCAACCAAGAGACTCTGCAGATGGAGCTCTTGATGAACTATATTGAGGTACTAATTACTCCAGAGCTGAACTTCTTCTATGCCCTTTTCAGATCGGGTCTTGGGGATGAGGAATATAACAAGATGACATCATAGTCGAAATTAGCCTTTAACTATTCAACTATTTACAAAGTGTCTTGGAAACGGTTGAGGGTGAAACATTGTGCCATAATAATATGCTACATGAAGGATGGAATAAAAGAAAAAAGGGGAGCCGGGCCGGGGAGAGGGGGACGGGAGTTAAGTTTGTTAAAGAGGTGGAGAAGGGAAGGAAGGACGGAGTTAGAGGTCGATAATAAGCTTCTTTTAGAAGGGAAGAGCCACCAAAACCTGGTCGTCGTTTTCTTTGCTCCCTGTCTTTCCTCCAGAAAGAGGGATAAATAATAATTCCTCTGTGGGAATTTGAAGGGGAGAAATACAAACACATTGCAAAAATAAAAACCAAAAAAAAAAGGAGGAAAAGGGAAGGTAAGAGAAGGATGTCTACAATTTTATGTCAAGCAACAAAATGCCTACAACACCCGGTATTCCCAGGCGGTCTCCCATCCAAGTACTAACCGGGCCCTATGCTGCTTGACTTCGGTGATCGGACGAGAACCGGTATATTCAGCATGGTATGGTCGTAGGCAAAGGACATCATTGTTGAACCTATTTAAGAGTGAACAATGACGTCATCATCTGAATTTGTTTTTTTTTTCTTCTGGAAATGCGCCCCCAACGAGTATGGAATGGGGTAGTAGTTTCAGATGTTCATTAATTGTTGCCAAGTGACCGGCTGAGTGACGAAACGGGTTTAGCCTGAACACCAACCAAGAGACTCTGCAGATGGAGCTCTTGATGAACTATATTGAGGTACTAATTACTCCAGAGCTGAACTTCTTCTATGCCCTTTTCAGATCGGGTCTTGGGGATGAGGAATATAACAAGATGACATCATAGTCGAAATTAGCCTTTAACTATTCAACTATTTACAAAGTGTCTTGGAAACGGTTGAGGGTGAAACATTGTGCCATAATAATATGCTACATGAAGGATGGAATAAAAGAAAAAAGGGGAGCCGGGCCGGGGAGAGGGGGACGGGAGTTAAGTTTGTTAAAGAGGTGTAGAAGGGAAGGAAGGACGGAGTTAGAGGTCGATAATAAGCTTCTTTTAGAAGGGAAGAGCCACCAAAACCTGGTCGTCGTTTTCTTTGCTCCCTGTCTTTCCTCCAGAAAGAGGGATAAATAATAATTCCTCTGTGGGAATTTGAAGGGGAGAAATACAAACACATTGCAAAAATAAAAACCAAAAAAAAAAGGAGGAAAAGGGAAGGTAAGAGAAGGATGTCTACAATTTTATGTCAAGCAACAAAATGCCTACAACACCCGGTATTCCCAGGCGGTCTCCCATCCAAGTACTAACCGGGCCCTATGCTGCTTGACTTCGGTGATCGGACGAGAACCGGTATATTCAGCATGGTATGGTCGTAGGCAAAGGACATCATTGTTGAACCTATTTAAGAGTGAACAATGACGTCATCATCTGAATTTGTTTTTTTTTTCTTCTGGAAATGCGCCCCCAACGAGTATGGAATGGGGTAGTAGTTTCAGATGTTCATTAATTGTTGCCAAGTGACCGGCTGAGTGACGAAACGGGTTTAGCCTGAACACCAACCAAGAGACTCTGCAGATGGAGCTCTTGATGAACTATATTGAGGTACTAATTACTCCAGAGCTGAACTTCTTCTATGCCCTTTTCAGATCGGGTCTTGGGGATGAGGAATATAACAAGATGACATCATAGTCGAAATTAGCCTTTAACTATTCAACTATTTACAAAGTGTCTTGGAAACGGTTGAGGGTGAAACATTGTGCCATAATAATATGCTACATGAAGGATGGAATAAAAGAAAAAAGGGGAGCCGGGCCGGGGAGAGGGGGACGGGAGTTAAGTTTGTTAAAGAGGTGGAGAAGGGAAGGAAGGACGGAGTTAGAGGTCGATAATAAGCTTCTTTTAGAAGGGAAGAGCCACCAAAACCTGGTCGTCGTTTTCTTTGCTCCCTGTCTTTCCTCCAGAAAGAGGGATAAATAATAATTCCTCTGTGGGAATTTGAAGGGGAGAAATACAAACACATTGCAAAAATAAAAACCAAAAAAAAAAGGAGGAAAAGGGAAGGTAAGAGAAGGATGTCTACAATTTTATGTCAAGCAACAAAATGCCTACAACACCCGGTATTCCCAGGCGGTCTCCCATCCAAGTACTAACCGGGCCCTATGCTGCTTGACTTCGGTGATCGGACGAGAACCGGTATATTCAGCATGGTATGGTCGTAGGCAAAGGACATCATTGTTGAACCTATTTAAGAGTGAACAATGACGTCATCATCTGAATTTGTTTTTTTTTTCTTCTGGAAATGCGCCCCCAACGAGTATGGAATGGGGTAGTAGTTTCAGATGTTCATTAATTGTTGCCAAGTGACCGGCTGAGTGACGAAACGGGTTTAGCCTGAACACCAACCAAGAGACTCTGCAGATGGAGCTCTTGATGAACTATATTGAGGTACTAATTACTCCAGAGCTGAACTTCTTCTATGCCCTTTTCAGATCGGGTCTTGGGGATGAGGAATATAACAAGATGACATCATAGTCGAAATTAGCCTTTAACTATTCAACTATTTACAAAGTGTCTTGGAAACGGTTGAGGGTGAAACATTGTGCCATAATAATATGCTACATGAAGGATGGAATAAAAGAAAAAAGGGGAGCCGGGCCGGGGAGAGGGGGACGGGAGTTAAGTTTGTTAAAGAGGTGGAGAAGGGAAGGAAGGACGGAGTTAGAGGTCGATAATAAGCTTCTTTTAGAAGGGAAGAGCCACCAAAACCTGGTCGTCGTTTTCTTTGCTCCCTGTCTTTCCTCCAGAAAGAGGGATAAATAATAATTCCTCTGTGGGAATTTGAAGGGGAGAAATACAAACACATTGCAAAAATAAAAACCAAAAAAAAAAGGAGGAAAAGGGAAGGTAAGAGAAGGATGTCTACAATTTTATGTCAAGCAACAAAATGCCTACAACACCCGGTATTCCCAGGCGGTCTCCCATCCAAGTACTAACCGGGCCCTATGCTGCTTGACTTCGGTGATCGGACGAGAACCGGTATATTCAGCATGGTATGGTCGTAGGCAAAGGACATCATTGTTGAACCTATTTAAGAGTGAACAATGACGTCATCATCTGAATTTGTTTTTTTTTTCTTCTGGAAATGCGCCCCCAACGAGTATGGAATGGGGTAGTAGTTTCAGATGTTCATTAATTGTTGCCAAGTGACCGGCTGAGTGACGAAACGGGTTTAGCCTGAACACCAACCAAGAGACTCTGCAGATGGAGCTCTTGATGAACTATATTGAGGTACTAATTACTCCAGAGCTGAACTTCTTCTATGCCCTTTTCAGATCGGGTCTTGGGGATGAGGAATATAACAAGATGACATCATAGTCGAAATTAGCCTTTAACTATTCAACTATTTACAAAGTGTCTTGGAAACGGTTGAGGGTGAAACATTGTGCCATAATAATATGCTACATGAAGGATGGAATAAAAGAAAAAAGGGGAGCCGGGCCGGGGAGAGGGGGACGGGAGTTAAGTTTGTTAAAGAGGTGGAGAAGGGAAGGAAGGACGGAGTTAGAGGTCGATAATAAGCTTCTTTTAGAAGGGAAGAGCCACCAAAACCTGGTCGTCGTTTTCTTTGCTCCCTGTCTTTCCTCCAGAAAGAGGGATAAATAATAATTCCTCTGTGGGAATTTGAAGGGGAGAAATACAAACACATTGCAAAAATAAAAACCAAAAAAAAAAGGAGGAAAAGGGAAGGTAAGAGAAGGATGTCTACAATTTTATGTCAAGCAACAAAATGCCTACAACACCCGGTATTCCCAGGCGGTCTCCCATCCAAGTACTAACCGGGCCCTATGCTGCTTGACTTCGGTGATCGGACGAGAACCGGTATATTCAGCATGGTATGGTCGTAGGCAAAGGACATCATTGTTGAACCTATTTAAGAGTGAACAATGACGTCATCATCTGAATTTGTTTTTTTTTTCTTCTGGAAATGCGCCCCCAACGAGTATGGAATGGGGTAGTAGTTTCAGATGTTCATTAATTGTTGCCAAGTGACCGGCTGAGTGACGAAACGGGTTTAGCCTGAACACCAACCAAGAGACTCTGCAGATGGAGCTCTTGATGAACTATATTGAGGTACTAATTACTCCAGAGCTGAACTTCTTCTATGCCCTTTTCAGATCGGGTCTTGGGGATGAGGAATATAACAAGATGACATCATAGTCGAAATTAGCCTTTAACTATTCAACTATTTACAAAGTGTCTTGGAAACGGTTGAGGGTGAAACATTGTGCCATAATAATATGCTACATGAAGGATGGAATAAAAGAAAAAAGGGGAGCCGGGCCGGGGAGAGGGGGACGGGAGTTAAGTTTGTTAAAGAGGTGGAGAAGGGAAGGAAGGACGGAGTTAGAGGTCGATAATAAGCTTCTTTTAGAAGGGAAGAGCCACCAAAACCTGGTCGTCGTTTTCTTTGCTCCCTGTCTTTCCTCCAGAAAGAGGGATAAATAATAATTCCTCTGTGGGAATTTGAAGGGGAGAAATACAAACACATTGCAAAAATAAAAACCAAAAAAAAAAGGAGGAAAAGGGAAGGTAAGAGAAGGATGTCTACAATTTTATGTCAAGCAACAAAATGCCTACAACACCCGGTATTCCCAGGCGGTCTCCCATCCAAGTACTAACCGGGCCCTATGCTGCTTGACTTCGGTGATCGGACGAGAACCGGTATATTCAGCATGGTATGGTCGTAGGCAAAGGACATCATTGTTGAACCTATTTAAGAGTGAACAATGACGTCATCATCTGAATTTGTTTTTTTTTTCTTCTGGAAATGCGCCCCCAACGAGTATGGAATGGGGTAGTAGTTTCAGATGTTCATTAATTGTTGCCAAGTGACCGGCTGAGTGACGAAACGGGTTTAGCCTGAACACCAACCAAGAGACTCTGCAGATGGAGCTCTTGATGAACTATATTGAGGTACTAATTACTCCAGAGCTGAACTTCTTCTATGCCCTTTTCAGATCGGGTCTTGGGGATGAGGAATATAACAAGATGACATCATAGTCGAAATTAGCCTTTAACTATTCAACTATTTACAAAGTGTCTTGGAAACGGTTGAGGGTGAAACATTGTGCCATAATAATATGCTACATGAAGGATGGAATAAAAGAAAAAAGGGGAGCCGGGCCGGGGAGAGGGGGACGGGAGTTAAGTTTGTTAAAGAGGTGGAGAAGGGAAGGAAGGACGGAGTTAGAGGTCGATAATAAGCTTCTTTTAGAAGGGAAGAGCCACCAAAACCTGGTCGTCGTTTTCTTTGCTCCCTGTCTTTCCTCCAGAAAGAGGGATAAATAATAATTCCTCTGTGGGAATTTGAAGGGGAGAAATACAAACACATTGCAAAAATAAAAACCAAAAAAAAAAGGAGGAAAAGGGAAGGTAAGAGAAGGATGTCTACAATTTTATGTCAAGCAACAAAATGCCTACAACACCCGGTATTCCCAGGCGGTCTCCCATCCAAGTACTAACCGGGCCCTATGCTGCTTGACTTCGGTGATCGGACGAGAACCGGTATATTCAGCATGGTATGGTCGTAGGCAAAGGACATCATTGTTGAACCTATTTAAGAGTGAACAATGACGTCATCATCTGAATTTGTTTTTTTTTTCTTCTGGAAATGCGCCCCCAACGAGTATGGAATGGGGTAGTAGTTTCAGATGTTCATTAATTGTTGCCAAGTGACCGGCTGAGTGACGAAACGGGTTTAGCCTGAACACCAACCAAGAGACTCTGCAGATGGAGCTCTTGATGAACTATATTGAGGTACTAATTACTCCAGAGCTGAACTTCTTCTATGCCCTTTTCAGATCGGGTCTTGGGGATGAGGAATATAACAAGATGACATCATAGTCGAAATTAGCCTTTAACTATTCAACTATTTACAAAGTGTCTTGGAAACGGTTGAGGGTGAAACATTGTGCCATAATAATATGCTACATGAAGGATGGAATAAAAGAAAAAAGGGGAGCCGGGCCGGGGAGAGGGGGACGGGAGTTAAGTTTGTTAAAGAGGTGGAGAAGGGAAGGAAGGACGGAGTTAGAGGTCGATAATAAGCTTCTTTTAGAAGGGAAGAGCCACCAAAACCTGGTCGTCGTTTTCTTTGCTCCCTGTCTTTCCTCCAGAAAGAGGGATAAATAATAATTCCTCTGTGGGAATTTGAAGGGGAGAAATACAAACACATTGCAAAAATAAAAACCAAAAAAAAAAGGAGGAAAAGGGAAGGTAAGAGAAGGATGTCTACAATTTTATGTCAAGCAACAAAATGCCTACAACACCCGGTATTCCCAGGCGGTCTCCCATCCAAGTACTAACCGGGCCCTATGCTGCTTGACTTCGGTGATCGGACGAGAACCGGTATATTCAGCATGGTATGGTCGTAGGCAAAGGACATCATTGTTGAACCTATTTAAGAGTGAACAATGACGTCATCATCTGAATTTGTTTTTTTTTTCTTCTGGAAATGCGCCCCCAACGAGTATGGAATGGGGTAGTAGTTTCAGATGTTCATTAATTGTTGCCAAGTGACCGGCTGAGTGACGAAACGGGTTTAGCCTGAACACCAACCAAGAGACTCTGCAGATGGAGCTCTTGATGAACTATATTGAGGTACTAATTACTCCAGAGCTGAACTTCTTCTATGCCCTTTTCAGATCGGGTCTTGGGGATGAGGAATATAACAAGATGACATCATAGTCGAAATTAGCCTTTAACTATTCAACTATTTACAAAGTGTCTTGGAAACGGTTGAGGGTGAAACATTGTGCCATAATAATATGCTACATGAAGGATGGAATAAAAGAAAAAAGGGGAGCCGGGCCGGGGAGAGGGGGACGGGAGTTAAGTTTGTTAAAGAGGTGGAGAAGGGAAGGAAGGACGGAGTTAGAGGTCGATAATAAGCTTCTTTTAGAAGGGAAGAGCCACCAAAACCTGGTCGTCGTTTTCTTTGCTCCCTGTCTTTCCTCCAGAAAGAGGGATAAATAATAATTCCTCTGTGGGAATTTGAAGGGGAGAAATACAAACACATTGCAAAAATAAAAACCAAAAAAAAAAGGAGGAAAAGGGAAGGTAAGAGAAGGATGTCTACAATTTTATGTCAAGCAACAAAATGCCTACAACACCCGGTATTCCCAGGCGGTCTCCCATCCAAGTACTAACCGGGCCCTATGCTGCTTGACTTCGGTGATCGGACGAGAACCGGTATATTCAGCATGGTATGGTCGTAGGCAAAGGACATCATTGTTGAACCTATTTAAGAGTGAACAATGACGTCATCATCTGAATTTGTTTTTTTTTTCTTCTGGAAATGCGCCCCCAACGAGTATGGAATGGGGTAGTAGTTTCAGATGTTCATTAATTGTTGCCAAGTGACCGGCTGAGTGACGAAACGGGTTTAGCCTGAACACCAACCAAGAGACTCTGCAGATGGAGCTCTTGATGAACTATATTGAGGTACTAATTACTCCAGAGCTGAACTTCTTCTATGCCCTTTTCAGATCGGGTCTTGGGGATGAGGAATATAACAAGATGACATCATAGTCGAAATTAGCCTTTAACTATTCAACTATTTACAAAGTGTCTTGGAAACGGTTGAGGGTGAAACATTGTGCCATAATAATATGCTACATGAAGGATGGAATAAAAGAAAAAAGGGGAGCCGGGCCGGGGAGAGGGGGACGGGAGTTAAGTTTGTTAAAGAGGTGGAGAAGGGAAGGAAGGACGGAGTTAGAGGTCGATAATAAGCTTCTTTTAGAAGGGAAGAGCCACCAAAACCTGGTCGTCGTTTTCTTTGCTCCCTGTCTTTCCTCCAGAAAGAGGGATAAATAATAATTCCTCTGTGGGAATTTGAAGGGGAGAAATACAAACACATTGCAAAAATAAAAACCAAAAAAAAAAGGAGGAAAAGGGAAGGTAAGAGAAGGATGTCTACAATTTTATGTCAAGCAACAAAATGCCTACAACACCCGGTATTCCCAGGCGGTCTCCCATCCAAGTACTAACCGGGCCCTATGCTGCTTGACTTCGGTGATCGGACGAGAACCGGTATATTCAGCATGGTATGGTCGTAGGCAAAGGACATCATTGTTGAACCTATTTAAGAGTGAACAATGACGTCATCATCTGAATTTGTTTTTTTTTTCTTCTGGAAATGCGCCCCCAACGAGTATGGAATGGGGTAGTAGTTTCAGATGTTCATTAATTGTTGCCAAGTGACCGGCTGAGTGACGAAACGGGTTTAGCCTGAACACCAACCAAGAGACTCTGCAGATGGAGCTCTTGATGAACTATATTGAGGTACTAATTACTCCAGAGCTGAACTTCTTCTATGCCCTTTTCAGATCGGGTCTTGGGGATGAGGAATATAACAAGATGACATCATAGTCGAAATTAGCCTTTAACTATTCAACTATTTACAAAGTGTCTTGGAAACGGTTGAGGGTGAAACATTGTGCCATAATAATATGCTACATGAAGGATGGAATAAAAGAAAAAAGGGGAGCCGGGCCGGGGAGAGGGGGACGGGAGTTAAGTTTGTTAAAGAGGTGGAGAAGGGAAGGAAGGACGGAGTTAGAGGTCGATAATAAGCTTCTTTTAGAAGGGAAGAGCCACCAAAACCTGGTCGTCGTTTTCTTTGCTCCCTGTCTTTCCTCCAGAAAGAGGGATAAATAATAATTCCTCTGTGGGAATTTGAAGGGGAGAAATACAAACACATTGCAAAAATAAAAACCAAAAAAAAAAGGAGGAAAAGGGAAGGTAAGAGAAGGATGTCTACAATTTTATGTCAAGCAACAAAATGCCTACAACACCCGGTATTCCCAGGCGGTCTCCCATCCAAGTACTAACCGGGCCCTATGCTGCTTGACTTCGGTGATCGGACGAGAACCGGTATATTCAGCATGGTATGGTCGTAGGCAAAGGACATCATTGTTGAACCTATTTAAGAGTGAACAATGACGTCATCATCTGAATTTGTTTTTTTTTTCTTCTGGAAATGCGCCCCCAACGAGTATGGAATGGGGTAGTAGTTTCAGATGTTCATTAATTGTTGCCAAGTGACCGGCTGAGTGACGAAACGGGTTTAGCCTGAACACCAACCAAGAGACTCTGCAGATGGAGCTCTTGATGAACTATATTGAGGTACTAATTACTCCAGAGCTGAACTTCTTCTATGCCCTTTTCAGATCGGGTCTTGGGGATGAGGAATATAACAAGATGACATCATAGTCGAAATTAGCCTTTAACTATTCAACTATTTACAAAGTGTCTTGGAAACGGTTGAGGGTGAAACATTGTGCCATAATAATATGCTACATGAAGGATGGAATAAAAGAAAAAAGGGGAGCCGGGCCGGGGAGAGGGGGACGGGAGTTAAGTTTGTTAAAGAGGTGGAGAAGGGAAGGAAGGACGGAGTTAGAGGTCGATAATAAGCTTCTTTTAGAAGGGAAGAGCCACCAAAACCTGGTCGTCGTTTTCTTTGCTCCCTGTCTTTCCTCCAGAAAGAGGGATAAATAATAATTCCTCTGTGGGAATTTGAAGGGGAGAAATACAAACACATTGCAAAAATAAAAACCAAAAAAAAAAGGAGGAAAAGGGAAGGTAAGAGAAGGATGTCTACAATTTTATGTCAAGCAACAAAATGCCTACAACATCCGGTATTCCCAGGCGGTCTCCCATCCAAGTACTAACCGGGCCCTATGCTGCTTGACTTCGGTGATCGGACGAGAACCGGTATATTCAGCATGGTATGGTCGTAGGCAAAGGACATCATTGTTGAACCTATTTAAGAGTGAACAATGACGTCATCATCTGAATTTGTTTTTTTTTTCTTCTGGAAATGCGCCCCCAACGAGTATGGAATGGGGTAGTAGTTTCAGATGTTCATTAATTGTTGCCAAGTGACCGGCTGAGTGACGAAACGGGTTTAGCCTGAACACCAACCAAGAGACTCTGCAGATGGAGCTCTTGATGAACTATATTGAGGTACTAATTACTCCAGAGCTGAACTTCTTCTATGCCCTTTTCAGATCGGGTCTTGGGGATGAGGAATATAACAAGATGACATCATAGTCGAAATTAGCCTTTAACTATTCAACTATTTACAAAGTGTCTTGGAAACGGTTGAGGGTGAAACATTGTGCCATAATAATATGCTACATGAAGGATGGAATAAAAGAAAAAAGGGGAGCCGGGCCGGGGAGAGGGGGACGGGAGTTAAGTTTGTTAAAGAGGTGGAGAAGGGAAGGAAGGACGGAGTTAGAGGTCGATAATAAGCTTCTTTTAGAAGGGAAGAGCCACCAAAACCTGGTCGTCGTTTTCTTTGCTCCCTGTCTTTCCTCCAGAAAGAGGGATAAATAATAATTCCTCTGTGGGAATTTGAAGGGGAGAAATACAAACACATTGCAAAAATAAAAACCAAAAAAAAAAGGAGGAAAAGGGAAGGTAAGAGAAGGATGTCTACAATTTTATGTCAAGCAACAAAATGCCTACAACACCCGGTATTCCCAGGCGGTCTCCCATCCAAGTACTAACCGGGCCCTATGCTGCTTGACTTCGGTGATCGGACGAGAACCGGTATATTCAGCATGGTATGGTCGTAGGCAAAGGACATCATTGTTGAACCTATTTAAGAGTGAACAATGACGTCATCATCTGAATTTGTTTTTTTTTTCTTCTGGAAATGCGCCCCCAACGAGTATGGAATGGGGTAGTAGTTTCAGATGTTCATTAATTGTTGCCAAGTGACCGGCTGAGTGACGAAACGGGTTTAGCCTGAACACCAACCAAGAGACTCTGCAGATGGAGCTCTTGATGAACTATATTGAGGTACTAATTACTCCAGAGCTGAACTTCTTCTATGCCCTTTTCAGATCGGGTCTTGGGGATGAGGAATATAACAAGATGACATCATAGTCGAAATTAGCCTTTAACTATTCAACTATTTACAAAGTGTCTTGGAAACGGTTGAGGGTGAAACATTGTGCCATAATAATATGCTACATGAAGGATGGAATAAAAGAAAAAAGGGGAGCCGGGCCGGGGAGAGGGGGACGGGAGTTAAGTTTGTTAAAGAGGTGGAGAAGGGAAGGAAGGACGGAGTTAGAGGTCGATAATAAGCTTCTTTTAGAAGGGAAGAGCCACCAAAACCTGGTCGTCGTTTTCTTTGCTCCCTGTCTTTCCTCCAGAAAGAGGGATAAATAATAATTCCTCTGTGGGAATTTGAAGGGGAGAAATACAAACACATTGCAAAAATAAAAACCAAAAAAAAAAGGAGGAAAAGGGAAGGTAAGAGAAGGATGTCTACAATTTTATGTCAAGCAACAAAATGCCTACAACACCCGGTATTCCCAGGCGGTCTCCCATCCAAGTACTAACCGGGCCCTATGCTGCTTGACTTCGGTGATCGGACGAGAACCGGTATATTCAGCATGGTATGGTCGTAGGCAAAGGACATCATTGTTGAACCTATTTAAGAGTGAACAATGACGTCATCATCTGAATTTGTTTTTTTTTTCTTCTGGAAATGCGCCCCCAACGAGTATGGAATGGGGTAGTAGTTTCAGATGTTCATTAATTGTTGCCAAGTGACCGGCTGAGTGACGAAACGGGTTTAGCCTGAACACCAACCAAGAGACTCTGCAGATGGAGCTCTTGATGAACTATATTGAGGTACTAATTACTCCAGAGCTGAACTTCTTCTATGCCCTTTTCAGATCGGGTCTTGGGGATGAGGAATATAACAAGATGACATCATAGTCGAAATTAGCCTTTAACTATTCAACTATTTACAAAGTGTCTTGGAAACGGTTGAGGGTGAAACATTGTGCCATAATAATATGCTACATGAAGGATGGAATAAAAGAAAAAAGGGGAGCCGGGCCGGGGAGAGGGGGACGGGAGTTAAGTTTGTTAAAGAGGTGGAGAAGGGAAGGAAGGACGGAGTTAGAGGTCGATAATAAGCTTCTTTTAGAAGGGAAGAGCCACCAAAACCTGGTCGTCGTTTTCTTTGCTCCCTGTCTTTCCTCCAGAAAGAGGGATAAATAATAATTCCTCTGTGGGAATTTGAAGGGGAGAAATACAAACACATTGCAAAAATAAAAACCAAAAAAAAAAGGAGGAAAAGGGAAGGTAAGAGAAGGATGTCTACAATTTTATGTCAAGCAACAAAATGCCTACAACACCCGGTATTCCCAGGCGGTCTCCCATCCAAGTACTAACCGGGCCCTATGCTGCTTGACTTCGGTGATCGGACGAGAACCGGTATATTCAGCATGGTATGGTCGTAGGCAAAGGACATCATTGTTGAACCTATTTAAGAGTGAACAATGACGTCATCATCTGAATTTGTTTTTTTTTTCTTCTGGAAATGCGCCCCCAACGAGTATGGAATGGGGTAGTAGTTTCAGATGTTCATTAATTGTTGCCAAGTGACCGGCTGAGTGACGAAACGGGTTTAGCCTGAACACCAACCAAGAGACTCTGCAGATGGAGCTCTTGATGAACTATATTGAGGTACTAATTACTCCAGAGCTGAACTTCTTCTATGCCCTTTTCAGATCGGGTCTTGGGGATGAGGAATATAACAAGATGACATCATAGTCGAAATTAGCCTTTAACTATTCAACTATTTACAAAGTGTCTTGGAAACGGTTGAGGGTGAAACATTGTGCCATAATAATATGCTACATGAAGGATGGAATAAAAGAAAAAAGGGGAGCCGGGCCGGGGAGAGGGGGACGGGAGTTAAGTTTGTTAAAGAGGTGGAGAAGGGAAGGAAGGACGGAGTTAGAGGTCGATAATAAGCTTCTTTTAGAAGGGAAGAGCCACCAAAACCTGGTCGTCGTTTTCTTTGCTCCCTGTCTTTCCTCCAGAAAGAGGGATAAATAATAATTCCTCTGTGGGAATTTGAAGGGGAGAAATACAAACACATTGCAAAAATAAAAACCAAAAAAAAAAGGAGGAAAAGGGAAGGTAAGAGAAGGATGTCTACAATTTTATGTCAAGCAACAAAATGCCTACAACACCCGGTATTCCCAGGCGGTCTCCCATCCAAGTACTAACCGGGCCCTATGCTGCTTGACTTCGGTGATCGGACGAGAACCGGTATATTCAGCATGGTATGGTCGTAGGCAAAGGACATCATTGTTGAACCTATTTAAGAGTGAACAATGACGTCATCATCTGAATTTGTTTTTTTTTTCTTCTGGAAATGCGCCCCCAACGAGTATGGAATGGGGTAGTAGTTTCAGATGTTCATTAATTGTTGCCAAGTGACCGGCTGAGTGACGAAACGGGTTTAGCCTGAACACCAACCAAGAGACTCTGCAGATGGAGCTCTTGATGAACTATATTGAGGTACTAATTACTCCAGAGCTGAACTTCTTCTATGCCCTTTTCAGATCGGGTCTTGGGGATGAGGAATATAACAAGATGACATCATAGTCGAAATTAGCCTTTAACTATTCAACTATTTACAAAGTGTCTTGGAAACGGTTGAGGGTGAAACATTGTGCCATAATAATATGCTACATGAAGGATGGAATAAAAGAAAAAAGGGGAGCCGGGCCGGGGAGAGGGGGACGGGAGTTAAGTTTGTTAAAGAGGTGGAGAAGGGAAGGAAGGACGGAGTTAGAGGTCGATAATAAGCTTCTTTTAGAAGGGAAGAGCCACCAAAACCTGGTCGTCGTTTTCTTTGCTCCCTGTCTTTCCTCCAGAAAGAGGGATAAATAATAATTCCTCTGTGGGAATTTGAAGGGGAGAAATACAAACACATTGCAAAAATAAAAACCAAAAAAAAAAGGAGGAAAAGGGAAGGTAAGAGAAGGATGTCTACAATTTTATGTCAAGCAACAAAATGCCTACAACACCCGGTATTCCCAGGCGGTCTCCCATCCAAGTACTAACCGGGCCCTATGCTGCTTGACTTCGGTGATCGGACGAGAACCGGTATATTCAGCATGGTATGGTCGTAGGCAAAGGACATCATTGTTGAACCTATTTAAGAGTGAACAATGACGTCATCATCTGAATTTGTTTTTTTTTTCTTCTGGAAATGCGCCCCCAACGAGTATGGAATGGGGTAGTAGTTTCAGATGTTCATTAATTGTTGCCAAGTGACCGGCTGAGTGACGAAACGGGTTTAGCCTGAACACCAACCAAGAGACTCTGCAGATGGAGCTCTTGATGAACTATATTGAGGTACTAATTACTCCAGAGCTGAACTTCTTCTATGCCCTTTTCAGATCGGGTCTTGGGGATGAGGAATATAACAAGATGACATCATAGTCGAAATTAGCCTTTAACTATTCAACTATTTACAAAGTGTCTTGGAAACGGTTGAGGGTGAAACATTGTGCCATAATAATATGCTACATGAAGGATGGAATAAAAGAAAAAAGGGGAGCCGGGCCGGGGAGAGGGGGACGGGAGTTAAGTTTGTTAAAGAGGTGGAGAAGGGAAGGAAGGACGGAGTTAGAGGTCGATAATAAGCTTCTTTTAGAAGGGAAGAGCCACCAAAACCTGGTCGTCGTTTTCTTTGCTCCCTGTCTTTCCTCCAGAAAGAGGGATAAATAATAATTCCTCTGTGGGAATTTGAAGGGGAGAAATACAAACACATTGCAAAAATAAAAACCAAAAAAAAAAGGAGGAAAAGGGAAGGTAAGAGAAGGATGTCTACAATTTTATGTCAAGCAACAAAATGCCTACAACACCCGGTATTCCCAGGCGGTCTCCCATCCAAGTACTAACCGGGCCCTATGCTGCTTGACTTCGGTGATCGGACGAGAACCGGTATATTCAGCATGGTATGGTCGTAGGCAAAGGACATCATTGTTGAACCTATTTAAGAGTGAACAATGACGTCATCATCTGAATTTGTTTTTTTTTTCTTCTGGAAATGCGCCCCCAACGAGTATGGAATGGGGTAGTAGTTTCAGATGTTCATTAATTGTTGCCAAGTGACCGGCTGAGTGACGAAACGGGTTTAGCCTGAACACCAACCAAGAGACTCTGCAGATGGAGCTCTTGATGAACTATATTGAGGTACTAATTACTCCAGAGCTGAACTTCTTCTATGCCCTTTTCAGATCGGGTCTTGGGGATGAGGAATATAACAAGATGACATCATAGTCGAAATTAGCCTTTAACTATTCAACTATTTACAAAGTGTCTTGGAAACGGTTGAGGGTGAAACATTGTGCCATAATAATATGCTACATGAAGGATGGAATAAAAGAAAAAAGGGGAGCCGGGCCGGGGAGAGGGGGACGGGAGTTAAGTTTGTTAAAGAGGTGGAGAAGGGAAGGAAGGACGGAGTTAGAGGTCGATAATAAGCTTCTTTTAGAAGGGAAGAGCCACCAAAACCTGGTCGTCGTTTTCTTTGCTCCCTGTCTTTCCTCCAGAAAGAGGGATAAATAATAATTCCTCTGTGGGAATTTGAAGGGGAGAAATACAAACACATTGCAAAAATAAAAACCAAAAAAAAAAGGAGGAAAAGGGAAGGTAAGAGAAGGATGTCTACAATTTTATGTCAAGCAACACAATGCCTACAACACCCGGTATTCCCAGGCGGTCTCCCATCCAAGTACTAACCGGGCCCTATGCTGCTTGACTTCGGTGATCGGACGAGAACCGGTATATTCAGCATGGTATGGTCGTAGGCAAAGGACATCATTGTTGAACCTATTTAAGAGTGAACAATGACGTCATCATCTGAATTTGTTTTTTTTTTCTTCTGGAAATGCGCCCCCAACGAGTATGGAATGGGGTAGTAGTTTCAGATGTTCATTAATTGTTGCCAAGTGACCGGCTGAGTGACGAAACGGGTTTAGCCTGAACACCAACCAAGAGACTCTGCAGATGGAGCTCTTGATGAACTATATTGAGGTACTAATTACTCCAGAGCTGAACTTCTTCTATGCCCTTTTCAGATCGGGTCTTGGGGATGAGGAATATAACAAGATGACATCATAGTCGAAATTAGCCTTTAACTATTCAACTATTTACAAAGTGTCTTGGAAACGGTTGAGGGTGAAACATTGTGCCATAATAATATGCTACATGAAGGATGGAATAAAAGAAAAAAGGGGAGCCGGGCCGGGGAGAGGGGGACGGGAGTTAAGTTTGTTAAAGAGGTGGAGAAGGGAAGGAAGGACGGAGTTAGAGGTCGATAATAAGCTTCTTTTAGAAGGGAAGAGCCACCAAAACCTGGTCGTCGTTTTCTTTGCTCCCTGTCTTTCCTCCAGAAAGAGGGATAAATAATAATTCCTCTGTGGGAATTTGAAGGGGAGAAATACAAACACATTGCAAAAATAAAAACCAAAAAAAAAAGGAGGAAAAGGGAAGGTAAGAGAAGGATGTCTACAATTTTATGTCAAGCAACAAAATGCCTACAACACCCGGTATTCCCAGGCGGTCTCCCATCCAAGTACTAACCGGGCCCTATGCTGCTTGACTTCGGTGATCGGACGAGAACCGGTATATTCAGCATGGTATGGTCGTAGGCAAAGGACATCATTGTTGAACCTATTTAAGAGTGAACAATGACGTCATCATCTGAATTTGTTTTTTTTTTCTTCTGGAAATGCGCCCCCAACGAGTATGGAATGGGGTAGTAGTTTCAGATGTTCATTAATTGTTGCCAAGTGACCGGCTGAGTGACGAAACGGGTTTAGCCTGAACACCAACCAAGAGACTCTGCAGATGGAGCTCTTGATGAACTATATTGAGGTACTAATTACTCCAGAGCTGAACTTCTTCTATGCCCTTTTCAGATCGGGTCTTGGGGATGAGGAATATAACAAGATGACATCATAGTCGAAATTAGCCTTTAACTATTCAACTATTTACAAAGTGTCTTGGAAACGGTTGAGGGTGAAACATTGTGCCATAATAATATGCTACATGAAGGATGGAATAAAAGAAAAAAGGGGAGCCGGGCCGGGGAGAGGGGGACGGGAGTTAAGTTTGTTAAAGAGGTGGAGAAGGGAAGGAAGGACGGAGTTAGAGGTCGATAATAAGCTTCTTTTAGAAGGGAAGAGCCACCAAAACCTGGTCGTCGTTTTCTTTGCTCCCTGTCTTTCCTCCAGAAAGAGGGATAAATAATAATTCCTCTGTGGGAATTTGAAGGGGAGAAATACAAACACATTGCAAAAATAAAAACCAAAAAAAAAAGGAGGAAAAGGGAAGGTAAGAGAAGGATGTCTACAATTTTATGTCAAGCAACAAAATGCCTACAACACCCGGTATTCCCAGGCGGTCTCCCATCCAAGTACTAACCGGGCCCTATGCTGCTTGACTTCGGTGATCGGACGAGAACCGGTATATTCAGCATGGTATGGTCGTAGGCAAAGGACATCATTGTTGAACCTATTTAAGAGTGAACAATGACGTCATCATCTGAATTTGTTTTTTTTTTCTTCTGGAAATGCGCCCCCAACGAGTATGGAATGGGGTAGTAGTTTCAGATGTTCATTAATTGTTGCCAAGTGACCGGCTGAGTGACGAAACGGGTTTAGCCTGAACACCAACCAAGAGACTCTGCAGATGGAGCTCTTGATGAACTATATTGAGGTACTAATTACTCCAGAGCTGAACTTCTTCTATGCCCTTTTCAGATCGGGTCTTGGGGATGAGGAATATAACAAGATGACATCATAGTCGAAATTAGCCTTTAACTATTCAACTATTTACAAAGTGTCTTGGAAACGGTTGAGGGTGAAACATTGTGCCATAATAATATGCTACATGAAGGATGGAATAAAAGAAAAAAGGGGAGCCGGGCCGGGGAGAGGGGGACGGGAGTTAAGTTTGTTAAAGAGGTGGAGAAGGGAAGGAAGGACGGAGTTAGAGGTCGATAATAAGCTTCTTTTAGAAGGGAAGAGCCACCAAAACCTGGTCGTCGTTTTCTTTGCTCCCTGTCTTTCCTCCAGAAAGAGGGATAAATAATAATTCCTCTGTGGGAATTTGAAGGGGAGAAATACAAACACATTGCAAAAATAAAAACCAAAAAAAAAAGGAGGAAAAGGGAAGGTAAGAGAAGGATGTCTACAATTTTATGTCAAGCAACAAAATGCCTACAACACCCGGTATTCCCAGGCGGTCTCCCATCCAAGTACTAACCGGGCCCTATGCTGCTTGACTTCGGTGATCGGACGAGAACCGGTATATTCAGCATGGTATGGTCGTAGGCAAAGGACATCATTGTTGAACCTATTTAAGAGTGAACAATGACGTCATCATCTGAATTTGTTTTTTTTTTCTTCTGGAAATGCGCCCCCAACGAGTATGGAATGGGGTAGTAGTTTCAGATGTTCATTAATTGTTGCCAAGTGACCGGCTGAGTGACGAAACGGGTTTAGCCTGAACACCAACCAAGAGACTCTGCAGATGGAGCTCTTGATGAACTATATTGAGGTACTAATTACTCCAGAGCTGAACTTCTTCTATGCCCTTTTCAGATCGGGTCTTGGGGATGAGGAATATAACAAGATGACATCATAGTCGAAATTAGCCTTTAACTATTCAACTATTTACAAAGTGTCTTGGAAACGGTTGAGGGTGAAACATTGTGCCATAATAATATGCTACATGAAGGATGGAATAAAAGAAAAAAGGGGAGCCGGGCCGGGGAGAGGGGGACGGGAGTTAAGTTTGTTAAAGAGGTGGAGAAGGGAAGGAAGGACGGAGTTAGAGGTCGATAATAAGCTTCTTTTAGAAGGGAAGAGCCACCAAAACCTGGTCGTCGTTTTCTTTGCTCCCTGTCTTTCCTCCAGAAAGAGGGATAAATAATAATTCCTCTGTGGGAATTTGAAGGGGAGAAATACAAACACATTGCAAAAATAAAAACCAAAAAAAAAAGGAGGAAAAGGGAAGGTAAGAGAAGGATGTCTACAATTTTATGTCAAGCAACAAAATGCCTACAACACCCGGTATTCCCAGGCGGTCTCCCATCCAAGTACTAACCGGGCCCTATGCTGCTTGACTTCGGTGATCGGACGAGAACCGGTATATTCAGCATGGTATGGTCGTAGGCAAAGGACATCATTGTTGAACCTATTTAAGAGTGAACAATGACGTCATCATCTGAATTTGTTTTTTTTTTTCTTCTGGAAATGCGCCCCCAACGAGTATGGAATGGGGTAGTAGTTTCAGATGTTCATTAATTGTTGCCAAGTGACCGGCTGAGTGACGAAACGGGTTTAGCCTGAACACCAACCAAGAGACTCTGCAGATGGAGCTCTTGATGAACTATATTGAGGTACTAATTACTCCAGAGCTGAACTTCTTCTATGCCCTTTTCAGATCGGGTCTTGGGGATGAGGAATATAACAAGATGACATCATAGTCGAAATTAGCCTTTAACTATTCAACTATTTACAAAGTGTCTTGGAAACGGTTGAGGGTGAAACATTGTGCCATAATAATATGCTACATGAAGGATGGAATAAAAGAAAAAAGGGGAGCCGGGCCGGGGAGAGGGGGACGGGAGTTAAGTTTGTTAAAGAGGTGGAGAAGGGAAGGAAGGACGGAGTTAGAGGTCGATAATAAGCTTCTTTTAGAAGGGAAGAGCCACCAAAACCTGGTCGTCGTTTTCTTTGCTCCCTGTCTTTCCTCCAGAAAGAGGGATAAATAATAATTCCTCTGTGGGAATTTGAAGGGGAGAAATACAAACACATTGCAAAAATAAAAACCAAAAAAAAAAGGAGGAAAAGGGAAGGTAAGAGAAGGATGTCTACAATTTTATGTCAAGCAACAAAATGCCTACAACACCCGGTATTCCCAGGCGGTCTCCCATCCAAGTACTAACCGGGCCCTATGCTGCTTGACTTCGGTGATCGGACGAGAACCGGTATATTCAGCATGGTATGGTCGTAGGCAAAGGACATCATTGTTGAACCTATTTAAGAGTGAACAATGACGTCATCATCTGAATTTGTTTTTTTTTTCTTCTGGAAATGCGCCCCCAACGAGTATGGAATGGGGTAGTAGTTTCAGATGTTCATTAATTGTTGCCAAGTGACCGGCTGAGTGACGAAACGGGTTTAGCCTGAACACCAACCAAGAGACTCTGCAGATGGAGCTCTTGATGAACTATATTGAGGTACTAATTACTCCAGAGCTGAACTTCTTCTATGCCCTTTTCAGATCGGGTCTTGGGGATGAGGAATATAACAAGATGACATCATAGTCGAAATTAGCCTTTAACTATTCAACTATTTACAAAGTGTCTTGGAAACGGTTGAGGGTGAAACATTGTGCCATAATAATATGCTACATGAAGGATGGAATAAAAGAAAAAAGGGGAGCCGGGCCGGGGAGAGGGGGACGGGAGTTAAGTTTGTTAAAGAGGTGGAGAAGGGAAGGAAGGACGGAGTTAGAGGTCGATAATAAGCTTCTTTTAGAAGGGAAGAGCCACCAAAACCTGGTCGTCGTTTTCTTTGCTCCCTGTCTTTCCTCCAGAAAGAGGGATAAATAATAATTCCTCTGTGGGAATTTGAAGGGGAGAAATACAAACACATTGCAAAAATAAAAACCAAAAAAAAAAGGAGGAAAAGGGAAGGTAAGAGAAGGATGTCTACAATTTTATGTCAAGCAACAAAATGCCTACAACACCCGGTATTCCCAGGCGGTCTCCCATCCAAGTACTAACCGGGCCCTATGCTGCTTGACTTCGGTGATCGGACGAGAACCGGTATATTCAGCATGGTATGGTCGTAGGCAAAGGACATCATTGTTGAACCTATTTAAGAGTGAACAATGACGTCATCATCTGAATTTGTTTTTTTTTTCTTCTGGAAATGCGCCCCCAACGAGTATGGAATGGGGTAGTAGTTTCAGATGTTCATTAATTGTTGCCAAGTGACCGGCTGAGTGACGAAACGGGTTTAGCCTGAACACCAACCAAGAGACTCTGCAGATGGAGCTCTTGATGAACTATATTGAGGTACTAATTACTCCAGAGCTGAACTTCTTCTATGCCCTTTTCAGATCGGGTCTTGGGGATGAGGAATATAACAAGATGACATCATAGTCGAAATTAGCCTTTAACTATTCAACTATTTACAAAGTGTCTTGGAAACGGTTGAGGGTGAAACATTGTGCCATAATAATATGCTACATGAAGGATGGAATAAAAGAAAAAAGGGGAGCCGGGCCGGGGAGAGGGGGACGGGAGTTAAGTTTGTTAAAGAGGTGGAGAAGGGAAGGAAGGACGGAGTTAGAGGTCGATAATAAGCTTCTTTTAGAAGGGAAGAGCCACCAAAACCTGGTCGTCGTTTTCTTTGCTCCCTGTCTTTCCTCCAGAAAGAGGGATAAATAATAATTCCTCTGTGGGAATTTGAAGGGGAGAAATACAAACACATTGCAAAAATAAAAACCAAAAAAAAAAGGAGGAAAAGGGAAGGTAAGAGAAGGATGTCTACAATTTTATGTCAAGCAACAAAATGCCTACAACACCCGGTATTCCCAGGCGGTCTCCCATCCAAGTACTAACCGGGCCCTATGCTGCTTGACTTCGGTGATCGGACGAGAACCGGTATATTCAGCATGGTATGGTCGTAGGCAAAGGACATCATTGTTGAACCTATTTAAGAGTGAACAATGACGTCATCATCTGAATTTGTTTTTTTTTTCTTCTGGAAATGCGCCCCCAACGAGTATGGAATGGGGTAGTAGTTTCAGATGTTCATTAATTGTTGCCAAGTGACCGGCTGAGTGACGAAACGGGTTTAGCCTGAACACCAACCAAGAGACTCTGCAGATGGAGCTCTTGATGAACTATATTGAGGTACTAATTACTCCAGAGCTGAACTTCTTCTATGCCCTTTTCAGATCGGGTCTTGGGGATGAGGAATATAACAAGATGACATCATAGTCGAAATTAGCCTTTAACTATTCAACTATTTACAAAGTGTCTTGGAAACGGTTGAGGGTGAAACATTGTGCCATAATAATATGCTACATGAAGGATGGAATAAAAGAAAAAAGGGGAGCCGGGCCGGGGAGAGGGGGACGGGAGTTAAGTTTGTTAAAGAGGTGGAGAAGGGAAGGAAGGACGGAGTTAGAGGTCGATAATAAGCTTCTTTTAGAAGGGAAGAGCCACCAAAACCTGGTCGTCGTTTTCTTTGCTCCCTGTCTTTCCTCCAGAAAGAGGGATAAATAATAATTCCTCTGTGGGAATTTGAAGGGGAGAAATACAAACACATTGCAAAAATAAAAACCAAAAAAAAAAGGAGGAAAAGGGAAGGTAAGAGAAGGATGTCTACAATTTTATGTCAAGCAACAAAATGCCTACAACACCCGGTATTCCCAGGCGGTCTCCCATCCAAGTACTAACCGGGCCCTATGCTGCTTGACTTCGGTGATCGGACGAGAACCGGTATATTCAGCATGGTATGGTCGTAGGCAAAGGACATCATTGTTGAACCTATTTAAGAGTGAACAATGACGTCATCATCTGAATTTGTTTTTTTTTTCTTCTGGAAATGCGCCCCCAACGAGTATGGAATGGGGTAGTAGTTTCAGATGTTCATTAATTGTTGCCAAGTGACCGGCTGAGTGACGAAACGGGTTTAGCCTGAACACCAACCAAGAGACTCTGCAGATGGAGCTCTTGATGAACTATATTGAGGTACTAATTACTCCAGAGCTGAACTTCTTCTATGCCCTTTTCAGATCGGGTCTTGGGGATGAGGAATATAACAAGATGACATCATAGTCGAAATTAGCCTTTAACTATTCAACTATTTACAAAGTGTCTTGGAAACGGTTGAGGGTGAAACATTGTGCCATAATAATATGCTACATGAAGGATGGAATAAAAGAAAAAAGGGGAGCCGGGCCGGGGAGAGGGGGACGGGAGTTAAGTTTGTTAAAGAGGTGGAGAAGGGAAGGAAGGACGGAGTTAGAGGTCGATAATAAGCTTCTTTTAGAAGGGAAGAGCCACCAAAACCTGGTCGTCGTTTTCTTTGCTCCCTGTCTTTCCTCCAGAAAGAGGGATAAATAATAATTCCTCTGTGGGAATTTGAAGGGGAGAAATACAAACACATTGCAAAAATAAAAACCAAAAAAAAAAGGAGGAAAAGGGAAGGTAAGAGAAGGATGTCTACAATTTTATGTCAAGCAACAAAATGCCTACAACACCCGGTATTCCCAGGCGGTCTCCCATCCAAGTACTAACCGGGCCCTATGCTGCTTGACTTCGGTGATCGGACGAGAACCGGTATATTCAGCATGGTATGGTCGTAGGCAAAGGACATCATTGTTGAACCTATTTAAGAGTGAACAATGACGTCATCATCTGAATTTGTTTTTTTTTTCTTCTGGAAATGCGCCCCCAACGAGTATGGAATGGGGTAGTAGTTTCAGATGTTCATTAATTGTTGCCAAGTGACCGGCTGAGTGACGAAACGGGTTTAGCCTGAACACCAACCAAGAGACTCTGCAGATGGAGCTCTTGATGAACTATATTGAGGTACTAATTACTCCAGAGCTGAACTTCTTCTATGCCCTTTTCAGATCGGGTCTTGGGGATGAGGAATATAACAAGATGACATCATAGTCGAAATTAGCCTTTAACTATTCAACTATTTACAAAGTGTCTTGGAAACGGTTGAGGGTGAAACATTGTGCCATAATAATATGCTACATGAAGGATGGAATAAAAGAAAAAAGGGGAGCCGGGCCGGGGAGAGGGGGACGGGAGTTAAGTTTGTTAAAGAGGTGGAGAAGGGAAGGAAGGACGGAGTTAGAGGTCGATAATAAGCTTCTTTTAGAAGGGAAGAGCCACCAAAACCTGGTCGTCGTTTTCTTTGCTCCCTGTCTTTCCTCCAGAAAGAGGGATAAATAATAATTCCTCTGTGGGAATTTGAAGGGGAGAAATACAAACACATTGCAAAAATAAAAACCAAAAAAAAAAGGAGGAAAAGGGAAGGTAAGAGAAGGATGTCTACAATTTTATGTCAAGCAACAAAATGCCTACAACACCCGGTATTCCCAGGCGGTCTCCCATCCAAGTACTAACCGGGCCCTATGCTGCTTGACTTCGGTGATCGGACGAGAACC
Organism: Strongylocentrotus droebachiensis; assembly: GCA_035222895.1. Taxonomy (NCBI): domain Eukaryota; kingdom Metazoa; phylum Echinodermata; class Echinoidea; order Camarodonta; family Strongylocentrotidae; genus Strongylocentrotus; species Strongylocentrotus droebachiensis. The sequence continues at coordinate 58,714 of JAVYIG010008637.1, read as the reverse complement.
GGTATATTCAGCATGGTATGGTCGTAGGCAAAGGACATCATTGTTGAACCTATTTAAGAGTGAACAATGACGTCATCATCTGAATTTGTTTTTTTTTTCTTCTGGAAATGCGCCCCCAACGAGTATGGAATGGGGTAGTAGTTTCAGATGTTCATTAATTGTTGCCAAGTGACCGGCTGAGTGACGAAACGGGTTTAGCCTGAACACCAACCAAGAGACTCTGCAGATGGAGCTCTTGATGAACTATATTGAGGTACTAATTACTCCAGAGCTGAACTTCTTCTATGCCCTTTTCAGATCGGGTCTTGGGGATGAGGAATATAACAAGATGACATCATAGTCGAAATTAGCCTTTAACTATTCAACTATTTACAAAGTGTCTTGGAAACGGTTGAGGGTGAAACATTGTGCCATAATAATATGCTACATGAAGGATGGAATAAAAGAAAAAAGGGGAGCCGGGCCGGGGAGAGGGGGACGGGAGTTAAGTTTGTTAAAGAGGTGGAGAAGGGAAGGAAGGACGGAGTTAGAGGTCGATAATAAGCTTCTTTTAGAAGGGAAGAGCCACCAAAACCTGGTCGTCGTTTTCTTTGCTCCCTGTCTTTCCTCCAGAAAGAGGGATAAATAATAATTCCTCTGTGGGAATTTGAAGGGGAGAAATACAAACACATTGCAAAAATAAAAACCAAAAAAAAAAGGAGGAAAAGGGAAGGTAAGAGAAGGATGTCTACAATTTTATGTCAAGCAACAAAATGCCTACAACACCCGGTATTCCCAGGCGGTCTCCCATCCAAGTACTAACCGGGCCCTATGCTGCTTGACTTCGGTGATCGGACGAGAACCGGTATATTCAGCATGGTATGGTCGTAGGCAAAGGACATCATTGTTGAACCTATTTAAGAGTGAACAATGACGTCATCATCTGAATTTGTTTTTTTTTTTCTTCTGGAAATGCGCCCCCAACGAGTATGGAATGGGGTAGTAGTTTCAGATGTTCATTAATTGTTGCCAAGTGACCGGCTGAGTGACGAAACGGGTTTAGCCTGAACACCAACCAAGAGACTCTGCAGATGGAGCTCTTGATGAACTATATTGAGGTACTAATTACTCCAGAGCTGAACTTCTTCTATGCCCTTTTCAGATCGGGTCTTGGGGATGAGGAATATAACAAGATGACATCATAGTCGAAATTAGCCTTTAACTATTCAACTATTTACAAAGTGTCTTGGAAACGGTTGAGGGTGAAACATTGTGCCATAATAATATGCTACATGAAGGATGGAATAAAAGAAAAAAGGGGAGCCGGGCCGGGGAGAGGGGGACGGGAGTTAAGTTTGTTAAAGAGGTGGAGAAGGGAAGGAAGGACGGAGTTAGAGGTCGATAATAAGCTTCTTTTAGAAGGGAAGAGCCACCAAAACCTGGTCGTCGTTTTCTTTGCTCCCTGTCTTTCCTCCAGAAAGAGGGATAAATAATAATTCCTCTGTGGGAATTTGAAGGGGAGAAATACAAACACATTGCAAAAATAAAAACCAAAAAAAAAAGGAGGAAAAGGGAAGGTAAGAGAAGGATGTCTACAATTTTATGTCAAGCAACAAAATGCCTACAACACCCGGTATTCCCAGGCGGTCTCCCATCCAAGTACTAACCGGGCCCTATGCTGCTTGACTTCGGTGATCGGACGAGAACCGGTATATTCAGCATGGTATGGTCGTAGGCAAAGGACATCATTGTTGAACCTATTTAAGAGTGAACAATGACGTCATCATCTGAATTTGTTTTTTTTTTTCTTCTGGAAATGCGCCCCCAACGAGTATGGAATGGGGTAGTAGTTTCAGATGTTCATTAATTGTTGCCAAGTGACCGGCTGAGTGACGAAACGGGTTTAGCCTGAACACCAACCAAGAGACTCTGCAGATGGAGCTCTTGATGAACTATATTGAGGTACTAATTACTCCAGAGCTGAACTTCTTCTATGCCCTTTTCAGATCGGGTCTTGGGGATGAGGAATATAACAAGATGACATCATAGTCGAAATTAGCCTTTAACTATTCAACTATTTACAAAGTGTCTTGGAAACGGTTGAGGGTGAAACATTGTGCCATAATAATATGCTACATGAAGGATGGAATAAAAGAAAAAAGGGGAGCCGGGCCGGGGAGAGGGGGACGGGAGTTAAGTTTGTTAAAGAGGTGGAGAAGGGAAGGAAGGACGGAGTTAGAGGTCGATAATAAGCTTCTTTTAGAAGGGAAGAGCCACCAAAACCTGGTCGTCGTTTTCTTTGCTCCCTGTCTTTCCTCCAGAAAGAGGGATAAATAATAATTCCTCTGTGGGAATTTGAAGGGGAGAAATACAAACACATTGCAAAAATAAAAACCAAAAAAAAAAGGAGGAAAAGGGAAGGTAAGAGAAGGATGTCTACAATTTTATGTCAAGCAACAAAATGCCTACAACACCCGGTATTCCCAGGCGGTCTCCCATCCAAGTACTAACCGGGCCCTATGCTGCTTGACTTCGGTGATCGGACGAGAACCGGTATATTCAGCATGGTATGGTCGTAGGCAAAGGACATCATTGTTGAACCTATTTAAGAGTGAACAATGACGTCATCATCTGAATTTGTTTTTTTTTTTTCTTCTGGAAATGCGCCCCCAACGAGTATGGAATGGGGTAGTAGTTTCAGATGTTCATTAATTGTTGCCAAGTGACCGGCTGAGTGACGAAACGGGTTTAGCCTGAACACCAACCAAGAGACTCTGCAGATGGAGCTCTTGATGAACTATATTGAGGTACTAATTACTCCAGAGCTGAACTTCTTCTATGCCCTTTTCAGATCGGGTCTTGGGGATGAGGAATATAACAAGATGACATCATAGTCGAAATTAGCCTTTAACTATTCAACTATTTACAAAGTGTCTTGGAAACGGTTGAGGGTGAAACATTGTGCCATAATAATATGCTACATGAAGGATGGAATAAAAGAAAAAAGGGGAGCCGGGCCGGGGAGAGGGGGACGGGAGTTAAGTTTGTTAAAGAGGTGGAGAAGGGAAGGAAGGACGGAGTTAGAGGTCGATAATAAGCTTCTTTTAGAAGGGAAGAGCCACCAAAACCTGGTCGTCGTTTTCTTTGCTCCCTGTCTTTCCTCCAGAAAGAGGGATAAATAATAATTCCTCTGTGGGAATTTGAAGGGGAGAAATACAAACACATTGCAAAAATAAAAACCAAAAAAAAAAGGAGGAAAAGGGAAGGTAAGAGAAGGATGTCTACAATTTTATGTCAAGCAACAAAATGCCTACAACACCCGGTATTCCCAGGCGGTCTCCCATCCAAGTACTAACCGGGCCCTATGCTGCTTGACTTCGGTGATCGGACGAGAACCGGTATATTCAGCATGGTATGGTCGTAGGCAAAGGACATCATTGTTGAACCTATTTAAGAGTGAACAATGACGTCATCATCTGAATTTGTTTTTTTTTTCTTCTGGAAATGCGCCCCCAACGAGTATGGAATGGGGTAGTAGTTTCAGATGTTCATTAATTGTTGCCAAGTGACCGGCTGAGTGACGAAACGGGTTTAGCCTGAACACCAACCAAGAGACTCTGCAGATGGAGCTCTTGATGAACTATATTGAGGTACTAATTACTCCAGAGCTGAACTTCTTCTATGCCCTTTTCAGATCGGGTCTTGGGGATGAGGAATATAACAAGATGACATCATAGTCGAAATTAGCCTTTAACTATTCAACTATTTACAAAGTGTCTTGGAAACGGTTGAGGGTGAAACATTGTGCCATAATAATATGCTACATGAAGGATGGAATAAAAGAAAAAAGGGGAGCCGGGCCGGGGAGAGGGGGACGGGAGTTAAGTTTGTTAAAGAGGTGGAGAAGGGAAGGAAGGACGGAGTTAGAGGTCGATAATAAGCTTCTTTTAGAAGGGAAGAGCCACCAAAACCTGGTCGTCGTTTTCTTTGCTCCCTGTCTTTCCTCCAGAAAGAGGGATAAATAATAATTCCTCTGTGGGAATTTGAAGGGGAGAAATACAAACACATTGCAAAAATAAAAACCAAAATAAAAAGGAGGAAAAGGGAAGGTAAGAGAAGGATGTCTACAATTTTATGTCAAGCAACAAAATGCCTACAACACCCGGTATTCCCAGGCGGTCTCCCATCCAAGTACTAACCGGGCCCTATGCTGCTTGACTTCGGTGATCGGACGAGAACCGGTATATTCAGCATGGTATGGTCGTAGGCAAAGGACATCATTGTTGAACCTATTTAAGAGTGAACAATGACGTCATCATCTGAATTTGTTTTTTTTTTCTTCTGGAAATGCGCCCCCAACGAGTATGGAATGGGGTAGTAGTTTCAGATGTTCATTAATTGTTGCCAAGTGACCGGCTGAGTGACGAAACGGGTTTAGCCTGAACACCAACCAAGAGACTCTGCAGATGGAGCTCTTGATGAACTATATTGAGGTACTAATTACTCCAGAGCTGAACTTCTTCTATGCCCTTTTCAGATCGGGTCTTGGGGATGAGGAATATAACAAGATGACATCATAGTCGAAATTAGCCTTTAACTATTCAACTATTTACAAAGTGTCTTGGAAACGGTTGAGGGTGAAACATTGTGCCATAATAATATGCTACATGAAGGATGGAATAAAAGAAAAAAGGGGAGCCGGGCCGGGGAGAGGGGGACGGGAGTTAAGTTTGTTAAAGAGGTGGAGAAGGGAAGGAAGGACGGAGTTAGAGGTCGATAATAAGCTTCTTTTAGAAGGGAAGAGCCACCAAAACCTGGTCGTCGTTTTCTTTGCTCCCTGTCTTTCCTCCAGAAAGAGGGATAAATAATAATTCCTCTGTGGGAATTTGAAGGGGAGAAATACAAACACATTGCAAAAATAAAAACCAAAAAAAAAAGGAGGAAAAGGGAAGGTAAGAGAAGGATGTCTACAATTTTATGTCAAGCAACAAAATGCCTACAACACCCGGTATTCCCAGGCGGTCTCCCATCCAAGTACTAACCGGGCCCTATGCTGCTTGACTTCGGTGATCGGACGAGAACCGGTATATTCAGCATGGTATGGTCGTAGGCAAAGGACATCATTGTTGAACCTATTTAAGAGTGAACAATGACGTCATCATCTGAATTTGTTTTTTTTTTCTTCTGGAAATGCGCCCCCAACGAGTATGGAATGGGGTAGTAGTTTCAGATGTTCATTAATTGTTGCCAAGTGACCGGCTGAGTGACGAAACGGGTTTAGCCTGAACACCAACCAAGAGACTCTGCAGATGGAGCTCTTGATGAACTATATTGAGGTACTAATTACTCCAGAGCTGAACTTCTTCTATGCCCTTTTCAGATCGGGTCTTGGGGATGAGGAATATAACAAGATGACATCATAGTCGAAATTAGCCTTTAACTATTCAACTATTTACAAAGTGTCTTGGAAACGGTTGAGGGTGAAACATTGTGCCATAATAATATGCTACATGAAGGATGGAATAAAAGAAAAAAGGGGAGCCGGGCCGGGGAGAGGGGGACGGGAGTTAAGTTTGTTAAAGAGGTGGAGAAGGGAAGGAAGGACGGAGTTAGAGGTCGATAATAAGCTTCTTTTAGAAGGGAAGAGCCACCAAAACCTGGTCGTCGTTTTCTTTGCTCCCTGTCTTTCCTCCAGAAAGAGGGATAAATAATAATTCCTCTGTGGGAATTTGAAGGGGAGAAATACAAACACATTGCAAAAATAAAAACCAAAAAAAAAAGGAGGAAAAGGGAAGGTAAGAGAAGGATGTCTACAATTTTATGTCAAGCAACAAAATGCCTACAACACCCGGTATTCCCAGGCGGTCTCCCATCCAAGTACTAACCGGGCCCTATGCTGCTTGACTTCGGTGATCGGACGAGAACCGGTATATTCAGCATGGTATGGTCGTAGGCAAAGGACATCATTGTTGAACCTATTTAAGAGTGAACAATGACGTCATCATCTGAATTTGTTTTTTTTTTCTTCTGGAAATGCGCCCCCAACGAGTATGGAATGGGGTAGTAGTTTCAGATGTTCATTAATTGTTGCCAAGTGACCGGCTGAGTGACGAAACGGGTTTAGCCTGAACACCAACCAAGAGACTCTGCAGATGGAGCTCTTGATGAACTATATTGAGGTACTAATTACTCCAGAGCTGAACTTCTTCTATGCCCTTTTCAGATCGGGTCTTGGGGATGAGGAATATAACAAGATGACATCATAGTCGAAATTAGCCTTTAACTATTCAACTATTTACAAAGTGTCTTGGAAACGGTTGAGGGTGAAACATTGTGCCATAATAATATGCTACATGAAGGATGGAATAAAAGAAAAAAGGGGAGCCGGGCCGGGGAGAGGGGGACGGGAGTTAAGTTTGTTAAAGAGGTGGAGAAGGGAAGGAAGGACGGAGTTAGAGGTCGATAATAAGCTTCTTTTAGAAGGGAAGAGCCACCAAAACCTGGTCGTCGTTTTCTTTGCTCCCTGTCTTTCCTCCAGAAAGAGGGATAAATAATAATTCCTCTGTGGGAATTTGAAGGGGAGAAATACAAACACATTGCAAAAATAAAAACCAAAAAAAAAAGGAGGAAAAGGGAAGGTAAGAGAAGGATGTCTACAATTTTATGTCAAGCAACAAAATGCCTACAACACCCGGTATTCCCAGGCGGTCTCCCATCCAAGTACTAACCGGGCCCTATGCTGCTTGACTTCGGTGATCGGACGAGAACCGGTATATTCAGCATGGTATGGTCGTAGGCAAAGGACATCATTGTTGAACCTATTTAAGAGTGAACAATGACGTCATCATCTGAATTTGTTTTTTTTTTCTTCTGGAAATGCGCCCCCAACGAGTATGGAATGGGGTAGTAGTTTCAGATGTTCATTAATTGTTGCCAAGTGACCGGCTGAGTGACGAAACGGGTTTAGCCTGAACACCAACCAAGAGACTCTGCAGATGGAGCTCTTGATGAACTATATTGAGGTACTAATTACTCCAGAGCTGAACTTCTTCTATGCCCTTTTCAGATCGGGTCTTGGGGATGAGGAATATAACAAGATGACATCATAGTCGAAATTAGCCTTTAACTATTCAACTATTTACAAAGTGTCTTGGAAACGGTTGAGGGTGAAACATTGTGCCATAATAATATGCTACATGAAGGATGGAATAAAAGAAAAAAGGGGAGCCGGGCCGGGGAGAGGGGGACGGGAGTTAAGTTTGTTAAAGAGGTGGAGAAGGGAAGGAAGGACGGAGTTAGAGGTCGATAATAAGCTTCTTTTAGAAGGGAAGAGCCACCAAAACCTGGTCGTCGTTTTCTTTGCTCCCTGTCTTTCCTCCAGAAAGAGGGATAAATAATAATTCCTCTGTGGGAATTTGAAGGGGAGAAATACAAACACATTGCAAAAATAAAAACCAAAAAAAAAAGGAGGAAAAGGGAAGGTAAGAGAAGGATGTCTACAATTTTATGTCAAGCAACAAAATGCCTACAACACCCGGTATTCCCAGGCGGTCTCCCATCCAAGTACTAACCGGGCCCTATGCTGCTTGACTTCGGTGATCGGACGAGAACCGGTATATTCAGCATGGTATGGTCGTAGGCAAAGGACATCATTGTTGAACCTATTTAAGAGTGAACAATGACGTCATCATCTGAATTTGTTTTTTTTTTCTTCTGGAAATGCGCCCCCAACGAGTATGGAATGGGGTAGTAGTTTCAGATGTTCATTAATTGTTGCCAAGTGACCGGCTGAGTGACGAAACGGGTTTAGCCTGAACACCAACCAAGAGACTCTGCAGATGGAGCTCTTGATGAACTATATTGAGGTACTAATTACTCCAGAGCTGAACTTCTTCTATGCCCTTTTCAGATCGGGTCTTGGGGATGAGGAATATAACAAGATGACATCATAGTCGAAATTAGCCTTTAACTATTCAACTATTTACAAAGTGTCTTGGAAACGGTTGAGGGTGAAACATTGTGCCATAATAATATGCTACATGAAGGATGGAATAAAAGAAAAAAGGGGAGCCGGGCCGGGGAGAGGGGGACGGGAGTTAAGTTTGTTAAAGAGGTGGAGAAGGGAAGGAAGGACGGAGTTAGAGGTCGATAATAAGCTTCTTTTAGAAGGGAAGAGCCACCAAAACCTGGTCGTCGTTTTCTTTGCTCCCTGTCTTTCCTCCAGAAAGAGGGATAAATAATAATTCCTCTGTGGGAATTTGAAGGGGAGAAATACAAACACATTGCAAAAATAAAAACCAAAAAAAAAAGGAGGAAAAGGGAAGGTAAGAGAAGGATGTCTACAATTTTATGTCAAGCAACAAAATGCCTACAACACCCGGTATTCCCAGGCGGTCTCCCATCCAAGTACTAACCGGGCCCTATGCTGCTTGACTTCGGTGATCGGACGAGAACCGGTATATTCAGCATGGTATGGTCGTAGGCAAAGGACATCATTGTTGAACCTATTTAAGAGTGAACAATGACGTCATCATCTGAATTTGTTTTTTTTTTCTTCTGGAAATGCGCCCCCAACGAGTATGGAATGGGGTAGTAGTTTCAGATGTTCATTAATTGTTGCCAAGTGACCGGCTGAGTGACGAAACGGGTTTAGCCTGAACACCAACCAAGAGACTCTGCAGATGGAGCTCTTGATGAACTATATTGAGGTACTAATTACTCCAGAGCTGAACTTCTTCTATGCCCTTTTCAGATCGGGTCTTGGGGATGAGGAATATAACAAGATGACATCATAGTCGAAATTAGCCTTTAACTATTCAACTATTTACAAAGTGTCTTGGAAACGGTTGAGGGTGAAACATTGTGCCATAATAATATGCTACATGAAGGATGGAATAAAAGAAAAAAGGGGAGCCGGGCCGGGGAGAGGGGGACGGGAGTTAAGTTTGTTAAAGAGGTGGAGAAGGGAAGGAAGGACGGAGTTAGAGGTCGATAATAAGCTTCTTTTAGAAGGGAAGAGCCACCAAAACCTGGTCGTCGTTTTCTTTGCTCCCTGTCTTTCCTCCAGAAAGAGGGATAAATAATAATTCCTCTGTGGGAATTTGAAGGGGAGAAATACAAACACATTGCAAAAATAAAAACCAAAATAAAAAGGAGGAAAAGGGAAGGTAAGAGAAGGATGTCTACAATTTTATGTCAAGCAACAAAATGCCTACAACACCCGGTATTCCCAGGCGGTCTCCCATCCAAGTACTAACCGGGCCCTATGCTGCTTGACTTCGGTGATCGGACGAGAACCGGTATATTCAGCATGGTATGGTCGTAGGCAAAGGACATCATTGTTGAACCTATTTAAGAGTGAACAATGACGTCATCATCTGAATTTGTTTTTTTTTTCTTCTGGAAATGCGCCCCCAACGAGTATGGAATGGGGTAGTAGTTTCAGATGTTCATTAATTGTTGCCAAGTGACCGGCTGAGTGACGAAACGGGTTTAGCCTGAACACCAACCAAGAGACTCTGCAGATGGAGCTCTTGATGAACTATATTGAGGTACTAATTACTCCAGAGCTGAACTTCTTCTATGCCCTTTTCAGATCGGGTCTTGGGGATGAGGAATATAACAAGATGACATCATAGTCGAAATTAGCCTTTAACTATTCAACTATTTACAAAGTGTCTTGGAAACGGTTGAGGGTGAAACATTGTGCCATAATAATATGCTACATGAAGGATGGAATAAAAGAAAAAAGGGGAGCCGGGCCGGGGAGAGGGGGACGGGAGTTAAGTTTGTTAAAGAGGTGGAGAAGGGAAGGAAGGACGGAGTTAGAGGTCGATAATAAGCTTCTTTTAGAAGGGAAGAGCCACCAAAACCTGGTCGTCGTTTTCTTTGCTCCCTGTCTTTCCTCCAGAAAGAGGGATAAATAATAATTCCTCTGTGGGAATTTGAAGGGGAGAAATACAAACACATTGCAAAAATAAAAACCAAAAAAAAAAGGAGGAAAAGGGAAGGTAAGAGAAGGATGTCTACAATTTTATGTCAAGCAACAAAATGCCTACAACACCCGGTATTCCCAGGCGGTCTCCCATCCAAGTACTAACCGGGCCCTATGCTGCTTGACTTCGGTGATCGGACGAGAACCGGTATATTCAGCATGGTATGGTCGTAGGCAAAGGACATCATTGTTGAACCTATTTAAGAGTGAACAATGACGTCATCATCTGAATTTGTTTTTTTTTTCTTCTGGAAATGCGCCCCCAACGAGTATGGAATGGGGTAGTAGTTTCAGATGTTCATTAATTGTTGCCAAGTGACCGGCTGAGTGACGAAACGGGTTTAGCCTGAACACCAACCAAGAGACTCTGCAGATGGAGCTCTTGATGAACTATATTGAGGTACTAATTACTCCAGAGCTGAACTTCTTCTATGCCCTTTTCAGATCGGGTCTTGGGGATGAGGAATATAACAAGATGACATCATAGTCGAAATTAGCCTTTAACTATTCAACTATTTACAAAGTGTCTTGGAAACGGTTGAGGGTGAAACATTGTGCCATAATAATATGCTACATGAAGGATGGAATAAAAGAAAAAAGGGGAGCCGGGCCGGGGAGAGGGGGACGGGAGTTAAGTTTGTTAAAGAGGTGGAGAAGGGAAGGAAGGACGGAGTTAGAGGTCGATAATAAGCTTCTTTTAGAAGGGAAGAGCCACCAAAACCTGGTCGTCGTTTTCTTTGCTCCCTGTCTTTCCTCCAGAAAGAGGGATAAATAATAATTCCTCTGTGGGAATTTGAAGGGGAGAAATACAAACACATTGCAAAAATAAAAACCAAAAAAAAAAGGAGGAAAAGGGAAGGTAAGAGAAGGATGTCTACAATTTTATGTCAAGCAACAAAATGCCTACAACACCCGGTATTCCCAGGCGGTCTCCCATCCAAGTACTAACCGGGCCCTATGCTGCTTGACTTCGGTGATCGGACGAGAACCGGTATATTCAGCATGGTATGGTCGTAGGCAAAGGACATCATTGTTGAACCTATTTAAGAGTGAACAATGACGTCATCATCTGAATTTGTTTTTTTTTTCTTCTGGAAATGCGCCCCCAACGAGTATGGAATGGGGTAGTAGTTTCAGATGTTCATTAATTGTTGCCAAGTGACCGGCTGAGTGACGAAACGGGTTTAGCCTGAACACCAACCAAGAGACTCTGCAGATGGAGCTCTTGATGAACTATATTGAGGTACTAATTACTCCAGAGCTGAACTTCTTCTATGCCCTTTTCAGATCGGGTCTTGGGGATGAGGAATATAACAAGATGACATCATAGTCGAAATTAGCCTTTAACTATTCAACTATTTACAAAGTGTCTTGGAAACGGTTGAGGGTGAAACATTGTGCCATAATAATATGCTACATGAAGGATGGAATAAAAGAAAAAAGGGGAGCCGGGCCGGGGAGAGGGGGACGGGAGTTAAGTTTGTTAAAGAGGTGGAGAAGGGAAGGAAGGACGGAGTTAGAGGTCGATAATAAGCTTCTTTTAGAAGGGAAGAGCCACCAAAACCTGGTCGTCGTTTTCTTTGCTCCCTGTCTTTCCTCCAGAAAGAGGGATAAATAATAATTCCTCTGTGGGAATTTGAAGGGGAGAAATACAAACACATTGCAAAAATAAAAACCAAAAAAAAAAGGAGGAAAAGGGAAGGTAAGAGAAGGATGTCTACAATTTTATGTCAAGCAACAAAATGCCTACAACACCCGGTATTCCCAGGCGGTCTCCCATCCAAGTACTAACCGGGCCCTATGCTGCTTGACTTCGGTGATCGGACGAGAACCGGTATATTCAGCATGGTATGGTCGTAGGCAAAGGACATCATTGTTGAACCTATTTAAGAGTGAACAATGACGTCATCATCTGAATTTGTTTTTTTTTTCTTCTGGAAATGCGCCCCCAACGAGTATGGAATGGGGTAGTAGTTTCAGATGTTCATTAATTGTTGCCAAGTGACCGGCTGAGTGACGAAACGGGTTTAGCCTGAACACCAACCAAGAGACTCTGCAGATGGAGCTCTTGATGAACTATATTGAGGTACTAATTACTCCAGAGCTGAACTTCTTCTATGCCCTTTTCAGATCGGGTCTTGGGGATGAGGAATATAACAAGATGACATCATAGTCGAAATTAGCCTTTAACTATTCAACTATTTACAAAGTGTCTTGGAAACGGTTGAGGGTGAAACATTGTGCCATAATAATATGCTACATGAAGGATGGAATAAAAGAAAAAAGGGGAGCCGGGCCGGGGAGAGGGGGACGGGAGTTAAGTTTGTTAAAGAGGTGGAGAAGGGAAGGAAGGACGGAGTTAGAGGTCGATAATAAGCTTCTTTTAGAAGGGAAGAGCCACCAAAACCTGGTCGTCGTTTTCTTTGCTCCCTGTCTTTCCTCCAGAAAGAGGGATAAATAATAATTCCTCTGTGGGAATTTGAAGGGGAGAAATACAAACACATTGCAAAAATAAAAACCAAAAAAAAAAGGAGGAAAAGGGAAGGTAAGAGAAGGATGTCTACAATTTTATGTCAAGCAACAAAATGCCTACAACACCCGGTATTCCCAGGCGGTCTCCCATCCAAGTACTAACCGGGCCCTATGCTGCTTGACTTCGGTGATCGGACGAGAACCGGTATATTCAGCATGGTATGGTCGTAGGCAAAGGACATCATTGTTGAACCTATTTAAGAGTGAACAATGACGTCATCATCTGAATTTGTTTTTTTTTTCTTCTGGAAATGCGCCCCCAACGAGTATGGAATGGGGTAGTAGTTTCAGATGTTCATTAATTGTTGCCAAGTGACCGGCTGAGTGACGAAACGGGTTTAGCCTGAACACCAACCAAGAGACTCTGCAGATGGAGCTCTTGATGAACTATATTGAGGTACTAATTACTCCAGAGCTGAACTTCTTCTATGCCCTTTTCAGATCGGGTCTTGGGGATGAGGAATATAACAAGATGACATCATAGTCGAAATTAGCCTTTAACTATTCAACTATTTACAAAGTGTCTTGGAAACGGTTGAGGGTGAAACATTGTGCCATAATAATATGCTACATGAAGGATGGAATAAAAGAAAAAAGGGGAGCCGGGCCGGGGAGAGGGGGACGGGAGTTAAGTTTGTTAAAGAGGTGGAGAAGGGAAGGAAGGACGGAGTTAGAGGTCGATAATAAGCTTCTTTTAGAAGGGAAGAGCCACCAAAACCTGGTCGTCGTTTTCTTTGCTCCCTGTCTTTCCTCCAGAAAGAGGGATAAATAATAATTCCTCTGTGGGAATTTGAAGGGGAGAAATACAAACACATTGCAAAAATAAAAACCAAAATAAAAAGGAGGAAAAGGGAAGGTAAGAGAAGGATGTCTACAATTTTATGTCAAGCAACAAAATGCCTACAACACCCGGTATTCCCAGGCGGTCTCCCATCCAAGTACTAACCGGGCCCTATGCTGCTTGACTTCGGTGATCGGACGAGAACCGGTATATTCAGCATGGTATGGTCGTAGGCAAAGGACATCATTGTTGAACCTATTTAAGAGTGAACAATGACGTCATCATCTGAATTTGTTTTTTTTTTCTTCTGGAAATGCGCCCCCAACGAGTATGGAATGGGGTAGTAGTTTCAGATGTTCATTAATTGTTGCCAAGTGACCGGCTGAGTGACGAAACGGGTTTAGCCTGAACACCAACCAAGAGACTCTGCAGATGGAGCTCTTGATGAACTATATTGAGGTACTAATTACTCCAGAGCTGAACTTCTTCTATGCCCTTTTCAGATCGGGTCTTGGGGATGAGGAATATAACAAGATGACATCATAGTCGAAATTAGCCTTTAACTATTCAACTATTTACAAAGTGTCTTGGAAACGGTTGAGGGTGAAACATTGTGCCATAATAATATGCTACATGAAGGATGGAATAAAAGAAAAAAGGGGAGCCGGGCCGGGGAGAGGGGGACGGGAGTTAAGTTTGTTAAAGAGGTGGAGAAGGGAAGGAAGGACGGAGTTAGAGGTCGATAATAAGCTTCTTTTAGAAGGGAAGAGCCACCAAAACCTGGTCGTCGTTTTCTTTGCTCCCTGTCTTTCCTCCAGAAAGAGGGATAAATAATAATTCCTCTGTGGGAATTTGAAGGGGAGAAATACAAACACATTGCAAAAATAAAAACCAAAAAAAAAAGGAGGAAAAGGGAAGGTAAGAGAAGGATGTCTACAATTTTATGTCAAGCAACAAAATGCCTACAACACCCGGTATTCCCAGGCGGTCTCCCATCCAAGTACTAACCGGGCCCTATGCTGCTTGACTTCGGTGATCGGACGAGAACCGGTATATTCAGCATGGTATGGTCGTAGGCAAAGGACATCATTGTTGAACCTATTTAAGAGTGAACAATGACGTCATCATCTGAATTTGTTTTTTTTTTCTTCTGGAAATGCGCCCCCAACGAGTATGGAATGGGGTAGTAGTTTCAGATGTTCATTAATTGTTGCCAAGTGACCGGCTGAGTGACGAAACGGGTTTAGCCTGAACACCAACCAAGAGACTATGCAGATGGAGCTCTTGATGAACTATATTGAGGTACTAATTACTCCAGAGCTGAACTTCTTCTATGCCCTTTTCAGATCGGGTCTTGGGGATGAGGAATATAACAAGATGACATCATAGTCGAAATTAGCCTTTAACTATTCAACTATTTACAAAGTGTCTTGGAAACGGTTGAGGGTGAAACATTGTGCCATAATAATATGCTACATGAAGGATGGAATAAAAGAAAAAAGGGGAGCCGGGCCGGGGAGAGGGGGACGGGAGTTAAGTTTGTTAAAGAGGTGGAGAAGGGAAGGAAGGACGGAGTTAGAGGTCGATAATAAGCTTCTTTTAGAAGGGAAGAGCCACCAAAACCTGGTCGTCGTTTTCTTTGCTCCCTGTCTTTCCTCCAGAAAGAGGGATAAATAATAATTCCTCTGTGGGAATTTGAAGGGGAGAAATACAAACACATTGCAAAAATAAAAACCAAAAAAAAAAGGAGGAAAAGGGAAGGTAAGAGAAGGATGTCTACAATTTTATGTCAAGCAACAAAATGCCTACAACACCCGGTATTCCCAGGCGGTCTCCCATCCAAGTACTAACCGGGCCCTATGCTGCTTGACTTCGGTGATCGGACGAGAACCGGTATATTCAGCATGGTATGGTCGTAGGCAAAGGACATCATTGTTGAACCTATTTAAGAGTGAACAATGACGTCATCATCTGAATTTGTTTTTTTTTTCTTCTGGAAATGCGCCCCCAACGAGTATGGAATGGGGTAGTAGTTTCAGATGTTCATTAATTGTTGCCAAGTGACCGGCTGAGTGACGAAACGGGTTTAGCCTGAACACCAACCAAGAGACTCTGCAGATGGAGCTCTTGATGAACTATATTGAGGTACTAATTACTCCAGAGCTGAACTTCTTCTATGCCCTTTTCAGATCGGGTCTTGGGGATGAGGAATATAACAAGATGACATCATAGTCGAAATTAGCCTTTAACTATTCAACTATTTACAAAGTGTCTTGGAAACGGTTGAGGGTGAAACATTGTGCCATAATAATATGCTACATGAAGGATGGAATAAAAGAAAAAAGGGGAGCCGGGCCGGGGAGAGGGGGACGGGAGTTAAGTTTGTTAAAGAGGTGGAGAAGGGAAGGAAGGACGGAGTTAGAGGTCGATAATAAGCTTCTTTTAGAAGGGAAGAGCCACCAAAACCTGGTCGTCGTTTTCTTTGCTCCCTGTCTTTCCTCCAGAAAGAGGGATAAATAATAATTCCTCTGTGGGAATTTGAAGGGGAGAAATACAAACACATTGCAAAAATAAAAACCAAAATAAAAAGGAGGAAAAGGGAAGGTAAGAGAAGGATGTCTACAATTTTATGTCAAGCAACAAAATGCCTACAACACCCGGTATTCCCAGGCGGTCTCCCATCCAAGTACTAACCGGGCCCTATGCTGCTTGACTTCGGTGATCGGACGAGAACCGGTATATTCAGCATGGTATGGTCGTAGGCAAAGGACATCATTGTTGAACCTATTTAAGAGTGAACAATGACGTCATCATCTGAATTTGTTTTTTTTTTCTTCTGGAAATGCGCCCCCAACGAGTATGGAATGGGGTAGTAGTTTCAGATGTTCATTAATTGTTGCCAAGTGACCGGCTGAGTGACGAAACGGGTTTAGCCTGAACACCAACCAAGAGACTCTGCAGATGGAGCTCTTGATGAACTATATTGAGGTACTAATTACTCCAGAGCTGAACTTCTTCTATGCCCTTTTCAGATCGGGTCTTGGGGATGAGGAATATAACAAGATGACATCATAGTCGAAATTAGCCTTTAACTATTCAACTATTTACAAAGTGTCTTGGAAACGGTTGAGGGTGAAACATTGTGCCATAATAATATGCTACATGAAGGATGGAATAAAAGAAAAAAGGGGAGCCGGGCCGGGGAGAGGGGGACGGGAGTTAAGTTTGTTAAAGAGGTGGAGAAGGGAAGGAAGGACGGAGTTAGAGGTCGATAATAAGCTTCTTTTAGAAGGGAAGAGCCACCAAAACCTGGTCGTCGTTTTCTTTGCTCCCTGTCTTTCCTCCAGAAAGAGGGATAAATAATAATTCCTCTGTGGGAATTTGAAGGGGAGAAATACAAACACATTGCAAAAATAAAAACCAAAAAAAAAAGGAGGAAAAGGGAAGGTAAGAGAAGGATGTCTACAATTTTATGTCAAGCAACAAAATGCCTACAACACCCGGTATTCCCAGGCGGTCTCCCATCCAAGTACTAACCGGGCCCTATGCTGCTTGACTTCGGTGATCGGACGAGAACCGGTATATTCAGCATGGTATGGTCGTAGGCAAAGGACATCATTGTTGAACCTATTTAAGAGTGAACAATGACGTCATCATCTGAATTTGTTTTTTTTTTCTTCTGGAAATGCGCCCCCAACGAGTATGGAATGGGGTAGTAGTTTCAGATGTTCATTAATTGTTGCCAAGTGACCGGCTGAGTGACGAAACGGGTTTAGCCTGAACACCAACCAAGAGACTCTGCAGATGGAGCTCTTGATGAACTATATTGAGGTACTAATTACTCCAGAGCTGAACTTCTTCTATGCCCTTTTCAGATCGGGTCTTGGGGATGAGGAATATAACAAGATGACATCATAGTCGAAATTAGCCTTTAACTATTCAACTATTTACAAAGTGTCTTGGAAACGGTTGAGGGTGAAACATTGTGCCATAATAATATGCTACATGAAGGATGGAATAAAAGAAAAAAGGGGAGCCGGGCCGGGGAGAGGGGGACGGGAGTTAAGTTTGTTAAAGAGGTGGAGAAGGGAAGGAAGGACGGAGTTAGAGGTCGATAATAAGCTTCTTTTAGAAGGGAAGAGCCACCAAAACCTGGTCGTCGTTTTCTTTGCTCCCTGTCTTTCCTCCAGAAAGAGGGATAAATAATAATTCCTCTGTGGGAATTTGAAGGGGAGAAATACAAACACATTGCAAAAATAAAAACCAAAAAAAAAAGGAGGAAAAGGGAAGGTAAGAGAAGGATGTCTACAATTTTATGTCAAGCAACAAAATGCCTACAACACCCGGTATTCCCAGGCGGTCTCCCATCCAAGTACTAACCGGGCCCTATGCTGCTTGACTTCGGTGATCGGACGAGAACCGGTATATTCAGCATGGTATGGTCGTAGGCAAAGGACATCATTGTTGAACCTATTTAAGAGTGAACAATGACGTCATCATCTGAATTTGTTTTTTTTTTCTTCTGGAAATGCGCCCCCAACGAGTATGGAATGGGGTAGTAGTTTCAGATGTTCATTAATTGTTGCCAAGTGACCGGCTGAGTGACGAAACGGGTTTAGCCTGAACACCAACCAAGAGACTCTGCAGATGGAGCTCTTGATGAACTATATTGAGGTACTAATTACTCCAGAGCTGAACTTCTTCTATGCCCTTTTCAGATCGGGTCTTGGGGATGAGGAATATAACAAGATGACATCATAGTCGAAATTAGCCTTTAACTATTCAACTATTTACAAAGTGTCTTGGAAACGGTTGAGGGTGAAACATTGTGCCATAATAATATGCTACATGAAGGATGGAATAAAAGAAAAAAGGGGAGCCGGGCCGGGGAGAGGGGGACGGGAGTTAAGTTTGTTAAAGAGGTGGAGAAGGGAAGGAAGGACGGAGTTAGAGGTCGATAATAAGCTTCTTTTAGAAGGGAAGAGCCACCAAAACCTGGTCGTCGTTTTCTTTGCTCCCTGTCTTTCCTCCAGAAAGAGGGATAAATAATAATTCCTCTGTGGGAATTTGAAGGGGAGAAATACAAACACATTGCAAAAATAAAAACCAAAATAAAAAGGAGGAAAAGGGAAGGTAAGAGAAGGATGTCTACAATTTTATGTCAAGCAACAAAATGCCTACAACACCCGGTATTCCCAGGCGGTCTCCCATCCAAGTACTAACCGGGCCCTATGCTGCTTGACTTCGGTGATCGGACGAGAACCGGTATATTCAGCATGGTATGGTCGTAGGCAAAGGACATCATTGTTGAACCTATTTAAGAGTGAACAATGACGTCATCATCTGAATTTGTTTTTTTTTTCTTCTGGAAATGCGCCCCCAACGAGTATGGAATGGGGTAGTAGTTTCAGATGTTCATTAATTGTTGCCAAGTGACCGGCTGAGTGACGAAACGGGTTTAGCCTGAACACCAACCAAGAGACTCTGCAGATGGAGCTCTTGATGAACTATATTGAGGTACTAATTACTCCAGAGCTGAACTTCTTCTATGCCCTTTTCAGATCGGGTCTTGGGGATGAGGAATATAACAAGATGACATCATAGTCGAAATTAGCCTTTAACTATTCAACTATTTACAAAGTGTCTTGGAAACGGTTGAGGGTGAAACATTGTGCCATAATAATATGCTACATGAAGGATGGAATAAAAGAAAAAAGGGGAGCCGGGCCGGGGAGAGGGGGACGGGAGTTAAGTTTGTTAAAGAGGTGGAGAAGGGAAGGAAGGACGGAGTTAGAGGTCGATAATAAGCTTCTTTTAGAAGGGAAGAGCCACCAAAACCTGGTCGTCGTTTTCTTTGCTCCCTGTCTTTCCTCCAGAAAGAGGGATAAATAATAATTCCTCTGTGGGAATTTGAAGGGGAGAAATACAAACACATTGCAAAAATAAAAACCAAAAAAAAAAGGAGGAAAAGGGAAGGTAAGAGAAGGATGTCTACAATTTTATGTCAAGCAACAAAATGCCTACAACACCCGGTATTCCCAGGCGGTCTCCCATCCAAGTACTAACCGGGCCCTATGCTGCTTGACTTCGGTGATCGGACGAGAACCGGTATATTCAGCATGGTATGGTCGTAGGCAAAGGACATCATTGTTGAACCTATTTAAGAGTGAACAATGACGTCATCATCTGAATTTGTTTTTTTTTTCTTCTGGAAATGCGCCCCCAACGAGTATGGAATGGGGTAGTAGTTTCAGATGTTCATTAATTGTTGCCAAGTGACCGGCTGAGTGACGAAACGGGTTTAGCCTGAACACCAACCAAGAGACTCTGCAGATGGAGCTCTTGATGAACTATATTGAGGTACTAATTACTCCAGAGCTGAACTTCTTCTATGCCCTTTTCAGATCGGGTCTTGGGGATGAGGAATATAACAAGATGACATCATAGTCGAAATTAGCCTTTAACTATTCAACTATTTACAAAGTGTCTTGGAAACGGTTGAGGGTGAAACATTGTGCCATAATAATATGCTACATGAAGGATGGAATAAAAGAAAAAAGGGGAGCCGGGCCGGGGAGAGGGGGACGGGAGTTAAGTTTGTTAAAGAGGTGGAGAAGGGAAGGAAGGACGGAGTTAGAGGTCGATAATAAGCTTCTTTTAGAAGGGAAGAGCCACCAAAACCTGGTCGTCGTTTTCTTTGCTCCCTGTCTTTCCTCCAGAAAGAGGGATAAATAATAATTCCTCTGTGGGAATTTGAAGGGGAGAAATACAAACACATTGCAAAAATAAAAACCAAAAAAAAAAGGAGGAAAAGGGAAGGTAAGAGAAGGATGTCTACAATTTTATGTCAAGCAACAAAATGCCTACAACACCCGGTATTCCCAGGCGGTCTCCCATCCAAGTACTAACCGGGCCCTATGCTGCTTGACTTCGGTGATCGGACGAGAACCGGTATATTCAGCATGGTATGGTCGTAGGCAAAGGACATCATTGTTGAACCTATTTAAGAGTGAACAATGACGTCATCATCTGAATTTGTTTTTTTTTTCTTCTGGAAATGCGCCCCCAACGAGTATGGAATGGGGTAGTAGTTTCAGATGTTCATTAATTGTTGCCAAGTGACCGGCTGAGTGACGAAACGGGTTTAGCCTGAACACCAACCAAGAGACTCTGCAGATGGAGCTCTTGATGAACTATATTGAGGTACTAATTACTCCAGAGCTGAACTTCTTCTATGCCCTTTTCAGATCGGGTCTTGGGGATGAGGAATATAACAAGATGACATCATAGTCGAAATTAGCCTTTAACTATTCAACTATTTACAAAGTGTCTTGGAAACGGTTGAGGGTGAAACATTGTGCCATAATAATATGCTACATGAAGGATGGAATAAAAGAAAAAAGGGGAGCCGGGCCGGGGAGAGGGGGACGGGAGTTAAGTTTGTTAAAGAGGTGGAGAAGGGAAGGAAGGACGGAGTTAGAGGTCGATAATAAGCTTCTTTTAGAAGGGAAGAGCCACCAAAACCTGGTCGTCGTTTTCTTTGCTCCCTGTCTTTCCTCCAGAAAGAGGGATAAATAATAATTCCTCTGTGGGAATTTGAAGGGGAGAAATACAAACACATTGCAAAAATAAAAACCAAAAAAAAAAGGAGGAAAAGGGAAGGTAAGAGAAGGATGTCTACAATTTTATGTCAAGCAACAAAATGCCTACAACACCCGGTATTCCCAGGCGGTCTCCCATCCAAGTACTAACCGGGCCCTATGCTGCTTGACTTCGGTGATCGGACGAGAACCGGTATATTCAGCATGGTATGGTCGTAGGCAAAGGACATCATTGTTGAACCTATTTAAGAGTGAACAATGACGTCATCATCTGAATTTGTTTTTTTTTTCTTCTGGAAATGCGCCCCCAACGAGTATGGAATGGGGTAGTAGTTTCAGATGTTCATTAATTGTTGCCAAGTGACCGGCTGAGTGACGAAACGGGTTTAGCCTGAACACCAACCAAGAGACTCTGCAGATGGAGCTCTTGATGAACTATATTGAGGTACTAATTACTCCAGAGCTGAACTTCTTCTATGCCCTTTTCAGATCGGGTCTTGGGGATGAGGAATATAACAAGATGACATCATAGTCGAAATTAGCCTTTAACTATTCAACTATTTACAAAGTGTCTTGGAAACGGTTGAGGGTGAAACATTGTGCCATAATAATATGCTACATGAAGGATGGAATAAAAGAAAAAAGGGGAGCCGGGCCGGGGAGAGGGGGACGGGAGTTAAGTTTGTTAAAGAGGTGGAGAAGGGAAGGAAGGACGGAGTTAGAGGTCGATAATAAGCTTCTTTTAGAAGGGAAGAGCCACCAAAACCTGGTCGTCGTTTTCTTTGCTCCCTGTCTTTCCTCCAGAAAGAGGGATAAATAATAATTCCTCTGTGGGAATTTGAAGGGGAGAAATACAAACACATTGCAAAAATAAAAACCAAAAAAAAAAGGAGGAAAAGGGAAGGTAAGAGAAGGATGTCTACAATTTTATGTCAAGCAACAAAATGCCTACAACACCCGGTATTCCCAGGCGGTCTCCCATCCAAGTACTAACCGGGCCCTATGCTGCTTGACTTCGGTGATCGGACGAGAACCGGTATATTCAGCATGGTATGGTCGTAGGCAAAGGACATCATTGTTGAACCTATTTAAGAGTGAACAATGACGTCATCATCTGAATTTGTTTTTGTTTTCTTCTGGAAATGCGCCCCCAACGAGTATGGAATGGGGTAGTAGTTTCAGATGTTCATTAATTGTTGCCAAGTGACCGGCTGAGTGACGAAACGGGTTTAGCCTGAACACCAACCAAGAGACTCTGCAGATGGAGCTCTTGATGAACTATATTGAGGTACTAATTACTCCAGAGCTGAACTTCTTCTATGCCCTTTTCAGATCGGGTCTTGGGGATGAGGAATATAACAAGATGACATCATAGTCGAAATTAGCCTTTAACTATTCAACTATTTACAAAGTGTCTTGGAAACGGTTGAGGGTGAAACATTGTGCCATAATAATATGCTACATGAAGGATGGAATAAAAGAAAAAAGGGGAGCCGGGCCGGGGAGAGGGGGACGGGAGTTAAGTTTGTTAAAGAGGTGGAGAAGGGAAGGAAGGACGGAGTTAGAGGTCGATAATAAGCTTCTTTTAGAAGGGAAGAGCCACCAAAACCTGGTCGTCGTTTTCTTTGCTCCCTGTCTTTCCTCCAGAAAGAGGGATAAATAATAATTCCTCTGTGGGAATTTGAAGGGGAGAAATACAAACACATTGCAAAAATAAAAACCAAAAAAAAAAGGAGGAAAAGGGAAGGTAAGAGAAGGATGTCTACAATTTTATGTCAAGCAACAAAATGCCTACAACACCCGGTATTCCCAGGCGGTCTCCCATCCAAGTACTAACCGGGCCCTATGCTGCTTGACTTCGGTGATCGGACGAGAACCGGTATATTCAGCATGGTATGGTCGTAGGCAAAGGACATCATTGTTGAACCTATTTAAGAGTGAACAATGACGTCATCATCTGAATTTGTTTTTTTTTTCTTCTGGAAATGCGCCCCCAACGAGTATGGAATGGGGTAGTAGTTTCAGATGTTCATTAATTGTTGCCAAGTGACCGGCTGAGTGACGAAACGGGTTTAGCCTGAACACCAACCAAGAGACTCTGCAGATGGAGCTCTTGATGAACTATATTGAGGTACTAATTACTCCAGAGCTGAACTTCTTCTATGCCCTTTTCAGATCGGGTCTTGGGGATGAGGAATATAACAAGATGACATCATAGTCGAAATTAGCCTTTAACTATTCAACTATTTACAAAGTGTCTTGGAAACGGTTGAGGGTGAAACATTGTGCCATAATAATATGCTACATGAAGGATGGAATAAAAGAAAAAAGGGGAGCCGGGCCGGGGAGAGGGGGACGGGAGTTAAGTTTGTTAAAGAGGTGGAGAAGGGAAGGAAGGACGGAGTTAGAGGTCGATAATAAGCTTCTTTTAGAAGGGAAGAGCCACCAAAACCTGGTCGTCGTTTTCTTTGCTCCCTGTCTTTCCTCCAGAAAGAGGGATAAATAATAATTCCTCTGTGGGAATTTGAAGGGGAGAAATACAAACACATTGCAAAAATAAAAACCAAAAAAAAAAGGAGGAAAAGGGAAGGTAAGAGAAGGATGTCTACAATTTTATGTCAAGCAACAAAATGCCTACAACACCCGGTATTCCCAGGCGGTCTCCCATCCAAGTACTAACCGGGCCCTATGCTGCTTGACTTCGGTGATCGGACGAGAACCGGTATATTCAGCATGGTATGGTCGTAGGCAAAGGACATCATTGTTGAACCTATTTAAGAGTGAACAATGACGTCATCATCTGAATTTGTTTTTTTTTTCTTCTGGAAATGCGCCCCCAACGAGTATGGAATGGGGTAGTAGTTTCAGATGTTCATTAATTGTTGCCAAGTGACCGGCTGAGTGACGAAACGGGTTTAGCCTGAACACCAACCAAGAGACTCTGCAGATGGAGCTCTTGATGAACTATATTGAGGTACTAATTACTCCAGAGCTGAACTTCTTCTATGCCCTTTTCAGATCGGGTCTTGGGGATGAGGAATATAACAAGATGACATCATAGTCGAAATTAGCCTTTAACTATTCAACTATTTACAAAGTGTCTTGGAAACGGTTGAGGGTGAAACATTGTGCCATAATAATATGCTACATGAAGGATGGAATAAAAGAAAAAAGGGGAGCCGGGCCGGGGAGAGGGGGACGGGAGTTAAGTTTGTTAAAGAGGTGGAGAAGGGAAGGAAGGACGGAGTTAGAGGTCGATAATAAGCTTCTTTTAGAAGGGAAGAGCCACCAAAACCTGGTCGTCGTTTTCTTTGCTCCCTGTCTTTCCTCCAGAAAGAGGGATAAATAATAATTCCTCTGTGGGAATTTGAAGGGGAGAAATACAAACACATTGCAAAAATAAAAACCAAAAAAAAAAGGAGGAAAAGGGAAGGTAAGAGAAGGATGTCTACAATTTTATGTCAAGCAACAAAATGCCTACAACACCCGGTATTCCCAGGCGGTCTCCCATCCAAGTACTAACCGGGCCCTATGCTGCTTGACTTCGGTGATCGGACGAGAACCGGTATATTCAGCATGGTATGGTCGTAGGCAAAGGACATCATTGTTGAACCTATTTAAGAGTGAACAATGACGTCATCATCTGAATTTGTTTTTTTTTTCTTCTGGAAATGCGCCCCCAACGAGTATGGAATGGGGTAGTAGTTTCAGATGTTCATTAATTGTTGCCAAGTGACCGGCTGAGTGACGAAACGGGTTTAGCCTGAACACCAACCAAGAGACTCTGCAGATGGAGCTCTTGATGAACTATATTGAGGTACTAATTACTCCAGAGCTGAACTTCTTCTATGCCCTTTTCAGATCGGGTCTTGGGGATGAGGAATATAACAAGATGACATCATAGTCGAAATTAGCCTTTAACTATTCAACTATTTACAAAGTGTCTTGGAAACGGTTGAGGGTGAAACATTGTGCCATAATAATATGCTACATGAAGGATGGAATAAAAGAAAAAAGGGGAGCCGGGCCGGGGAGAGGGGGACGGGAGTTAAGTTTGTTAAAGAGGTGGAGAAGGGAAGGAAGGACGGAGTTAGAGGTCGATAATAAGCTTCTTTTAGAAGGGAAGAGCCACCAAAACCTGGTCGTCGTTTTCTTTGCTCCCTGTCTTTCCTCCAGAAAGAGGGATAAATAATAATTCCTCTGTGGGAATTTGAAGGGGAGAAATACAAACACATTGCAAAAATAAAAACCAAAAAAAAAAGGAGGAAAAGGGAAGGTAAGAGAAGGATGTCTA
Organism: Strongylocentrotus droebachiensis; assembly: GCA_035222895.1. Taxonomy (NCBI): domain Eukaryota; kingdom Metazoa; phylum Echinodermata; class Echinoidea; order Camarodonta; family Strongylocentrotidae; genus Strongylocentrotus; species Strongylocentrotus droebachiensis. Next base: position 33,533 of record JAVYIG010008637.1, on the reverse strand, counting down.
CAATTTTATGTCAAGCAACAAAATGCCTACAACACCCGGTATTCCCAGGCGGTCTCCCATCCAAGTACTAACCGGGCCCTATGCTGCTTGACTTCGGTGATCGGACGAGAACCGGTATATTCAGCATGGTATGGTCGTAGGCAAAGGACATCATTGTTGAACCTATTTAAGAGTGAACAATGACGTCATCATCTGAATTTGTTTTTTTTTTCTTCTGGAAATGCGCCCCCAACGAGTATGGAATGGGGTAGTAGTTTCAGATGTTCATTAATTGTTGCCAAGTGACCGGCTGAGTGACGAAACGGGTTTAGCCTGAACACCAACCAAGAGACTCTGCAGATGGAGCTCTTGATGAACTATATTGAGGTACTAATTACTCCAGAGCTGAACTTCTTCTATGCCCTTTTCAGATCGGGTCTTGGGGATGAGGAATATAACAAGATGACATCATAGTCGAAATTAGCCTTTAACTATTCAACTATTTACAAAGTGTCTTGGAAACGGTTGAGGGTGAAACATTGTGCCATAATAATATGCTACATGAAGGATGGAATAAAAGAAAAAAGGGGAGCCGGGCCGGGGAGAGGGGGACGGGAGTTAAGTTTGTTAAAGAGGTGGAGAAGGGAAGGAAGGACGGAGTTAGAGGTCGATAATAAGCTTCTTTTAGAAGGGAAGAGCCACCAAAACCTGGTCGTCGTTTTCTTTGCTCCCTGTCTTTCCTCCAGAAAGAGGGATAAATAATAATTCCTCTGTGGGAATTTGAAGGGGAGAAATACAAACACATTGCAAAAATAAAAACCAAAAAAAAAAGGAGGAAAAGGGAAGGTAAGAGAAGGATGTCTACAATTTTATGTCAAGCAACAAAATGCCTACAACACCCGGTATTCCCAGGCGGTCTCCCATCCAAGTACTAACCGGGCCCTATGCTGCTTGACTTCGGTGATCGGACGAGAACCGGTATATTCAGCATGGTATGGTCGTAGGCAAAGGACATCATTGTTGAACCTATTTAAGAGTGAACAATGACGTCATCATCTGAATTTGTTTTTTTTTTCTTCTGGAAATGCGCCCCCAACGAGTATGGAATGGGGTAGTAGTTTCAGATGTTCATTAATTGTTGCCAAGTGACCGGCTGAGTGACGAAACGGGTTTAGCCTGAACACCAACCAAGAGACTCTGCAGATGGAGCTCTTGATGAACTATATTGAGGTACTAATTACTCCAGAGCTGAACTTCTTCTATGCCCTTTTCAGATCGGGTCTTGGGGATGAGGAATATAACAAGATGACATCATAGTCGAAATTAGCCTTTAACTATTCAACTATTTACAAAGTGTCTTGGAAACGGTTGAGGGTGAAACATTGTGCCATAATAATATGCTACATGAAGGATGGAATAAAAGAAAAAAGGGGAGCCGGGCCGGGGAGAGGGGGACGGGAGTTAAGTTTGTTAAAGAGGTGGAGAAGGGAAGGAAGGACGGAGTTAGAGGTCGATAATAAGCTTCTTTTAGAAGGGAAGAGCCACCAAAACCTGGTCGTCGTTTTCTTTGCTCCCTGTCTTTCCTCCAGAAAGAGGGATAAATAATAATTCCTCTGTGGGAATTTGAAGGGGAGAAATACAAACACATTGCAAAAATAAAAACCAAAAAAAAAAGGAGGAAAAGGGAAGGTAAGAGAAGGATGTCTACAATTTTATGTCAAGCAACAAAATGCCTACAACACCCGGTATTCCCAGGCGGTCTCCCATCCAAGTACTAACCGGGCCCTATGCTGCTTGACTTCGGTGATCGGACGAGAACCGGTATATTCAGCATGGTATGGTCGTAGGCAAAGGACATCATTGTTGAACCTATTTAAGAGTGAACAATGACGTCATCATCTGAATTTGTTTTTTTTTTCTTCTGGAAATGCGCCCCCAACGAGTATGGAATGGGGTAGTAGTTTCAGATGTTCATTAATTGTTGCCAAGTGACCGGCTGAGTGACGAAACGGGTTTAGCCTGAACACCAACCAAGAGACTCTGCAGATGGAGCTCTTGATGAACTATATTGAGGTACTAATTACTCCAGAGCTGAACTTCTTCTATGCCCTTTTCAGATCGGGTCTTGGGGATGAGGAATATAACAAGATGACATCATAGTCGAAATTAGCCTTTAACTATTCAACTATTTACAAAGTGTCTTGGAAACGGTTGAGGGTGAAACATTGTGCCATAATAATATGCTACATGAAGGATGGAATAAAAGAAAAAAGGGGAGCCGGGCCGGGGAGAGGGGGACGGGAGTTAAGTTTGTTAAAGAGGTGGAGAAGGGAAGGAAGGACGGAGTTAGAGGTCGATAATAAGCTTCTTTTAGAAGGGAAGAGCCACCAAAACCTGGTCGTCGTTTTCTTTGCTCCCTGTCTTTCCTCCAGAAAGAGGGATAAATAATAATTCCTCTGTGGGAATTTGAAGGGGAGAAATACAAACACATTGCAAAAATAAAAACCAAAAAAAAAAGGAGGAAAAGGGAAGGTAAGAGAAGGATGTCTACAATTTTATGTCAAGCAACAAAATGCCTACAACACCCGGTATTCCCAGGCGGTCTCCCATCCAAGTACTAACCGGGCCCTATGCTGCTTGACTTCGGTGATCGGACGAGAACCGGTATATTCAGCATGGTATGGTCGTAGGCAAAGGACATCATTGTTGAACCTATTTAAGAGTGAACAATGACGTCATCATCTGAATTTGTTTTTTTTTTCTTCTGGAAATGCGCCCCCAACGAGTATGGAATGGGGTAGTAGTTTCAGATGTTCATTAATTGTTGCCAAGTGACCGGCTGAGTGACGAAACGGGTTTAGCCTGAACACCAACCAAGAGACTCTGCAGATGGAGCTCTTGATGAACTATATTGAGGTACTAATTACTCCAGAGCTGAACTTCTTCTATGCCCTTTTCAGATCGGGTCTTGGGGATGAGGAATATAACAAGATGACATCATAGTCGAAATTAGCCTTTAACTATTCAACTATTTACAAAGTGTCTTGGAAACGGTTGAGGGTGAAACATTGTGCCATAATAATATGCTACATGAAGGATGGAATAAAAGAAAAAAGGGGAGCCGGGCCGGGGAGAGGGGGACGGGAGTTAAGTTTGTTAAAGAGGTGGAGAAGGGAAGGAAGGACGGAGTTAGAGGTCGATAATAAGCTTCTTTTAGAAGGGAAGAGCCACCAAAACCTGGTCGTCGTTTTCTTTGCTCCCTGTCTTTCCTCCAGAAAGAGGGATAAATAATAATTCCTCTGTGGGAATTTGAAGGGGAGAAATACAAACACATTGCAAAAATAAAAACCAAAAAAAAAAGGAGGAAAAGGGAAGGTAAGAGAAGGATGTCTACAATTTTATGTCAAGCAACAAAATGCCTACAACACCCGGTATTCCCAGGCGGTCTCCCATCCAAGTACTAACCGGGCCCTATGCTGCTTGACTTCGGTGATCGGACGAGAACCGGTATATTCAGCATGGTATGGTCGTAGGCAAAGGACATCATTGTTGAACCTATTTAAGAGTGAACAATGACGTCATCATCTGAATTTGTTTTTTTTTTCTTCTGGAAATGCGCCCCCAACGAGTATGGAATGGGGTAGTAGTTTCAGATGTTCATTAATTGTTGCCAAGTGACCGGCTGAGTGACGAAACGGGTTTAGCCTGAACACCAACCAAGAGACTCTGCAGATGGAGCTCTTGATGAACTATATTGAGGTACTAATTACTCCAGAGCTGAACTTCTTCTATGCCCTTTTCAGATCGGGTCTTGGGGATGAGGAATATAACAAGATGACATCATAGTCGAAATTAGCCTTTAACTATTCAACTATTTACAAAGTGTCTTGGAAACGGTTGAGGGTGAAACATTGTGCCATAATAATATGCTACATGAAGGATGGAATAAAAGAAAAAAGGGGAGCCGGGCCGGGGAGAGGGGGACGGGAGTTAAGTTTGTTAAAGAGGTGGAGAAGGGAAGGAAGGACGGAGTTAGAGGTCGATAATAAGCTTCTTTTAGAAGGGAAGAGCCACCAAAACCTGGTCGTCGTTTTCTTTGCTCCCTGTCTTTCCTCCAGAAAGAGGGATAAATAATAATTCCTCTGTGGGAATTTGAAGGGGAGAAATACAAACACATTGCAAAAATAAAAACCAAAAAAAAAAGGAGGAAAAGGGAAGGTAAGAGAAGGATGTCTACAATTTTATGTCAAGCAACAAAATGCCTACAACACCCGGTATTCCCAGGCGGTCTCCCATCCAAGTACTAACCGGGCCCTATGCTGCTTGACTTCGGTGATCGGACGAGAACCGGTATATTCAGCATGGTATGGTCGTAGGCAAAGGACATCATTGTTGAACCTATTTAAGAGTGAACAATGACGTCATCATCTGAATTTGTTTTTTTTTTCTTCTGGAAATGCGCCCCCAACGAGTATGGAATGGGGTAGTAGTTTCAGATGTTCATTAATTGTTGCCAAGTGACCGGCTGAGTGACGAAACGGGTTTAGCCTGAACACCAACCAAGAGACTCTGCAGATGGAGCTCTTGATGAACTATATTGAGGTACTAATTACTCCAGAGCTGAACTTCTTCTATGCCCTTTTCAGATCGGGTCTTGGGGATGAGGAATATAACAAGATGACATCATAGTCGAAATTAGCCTTTAACTATTCAACTATTTACAAAGTGTCTTGGAAACGGTTGAGGGTGAAACATTGTGCCATAATAATATGCTACATGAAGGATGGAATAAAAGAAAAAAGGGGAGCCGGGCCGGGGAGAGGGGGACGGGAGTTAAGTTTGTTAAAGAGGTGGAGAAGGGAAGGAAGGACGGAGTTAGAGGTCGATAATAAGCTTCTTTTAGAAGGGAAGAGCCACCAAAACCTGGTCGTCGTTTTCTTTGCTCCCTGTCTTTCCTCCAGAAAGAGGGATAAATAATAATTCCTCTGTGGGAATTTGAAGGGGAGAAATACAAACACATTGCAAAAATAAAAACCAAAAAAAAAAGGAGGAAAAGGGAAGGTAAGAGAAGGATGTCTACAATTTTATGTCAAGCAACAAAATGCCTACAACATCCGGTATTCCCAGGCGGTCTCCCATCCAAGTACTAACCGGGCCCTATGCTGCTTGACTTCGGTGATCGGACGAGAACCGGTATATTCAGCATGGTATGGTCGTAGGCAAAGGACATCATTGTTGAACCTATTTAAGAGTGAACAATGACGTCATCATCTGAATTTGTTTTTTTTTTCTTCTGGAAATGCGCCCCCAACGAGTATGGAATGGGGTAGTAGTTTCAGATGTTCATTAATTGTTGCCAAGTGACCGGCTGAGTGACGAAACGGGTTTAGCCTGAACACCAACCAAGAGACTCTGCAGATGGAGCTCTTGATGAACTATATTGAGGTACTAATTACTCCAGAGCTGAACTTCTTCTATGCCCTTTTCAGATCGGGTCTTGGGGATGAGGAATATAACAAGATGACATCATAGTCGAAATTAGCCTTTAACTATTCAACTATTTACAAAGTGTCTTGGAAACGGTTGAGGGTGAAACATTGTGCCATAATAATATGCTACATGAAGGATGGAATAAAAGAAAAAAGGGGAGCCGGGCCGGGGAGAGGGGGACGGGAGTTAAGTTTGTTAAAGAGGTGGAGAAGGGAAGGAAGGACGGAGTTAGAGGTCGATAATAAGCTTCTTTTAGAAGGGAAGAGCCACCAAAACCTGGTCGTCGTTTTCTTTGCTCCCTGTCTTTCCTCCAGAAAGAGGGATAAATAATAATTCCTCTGTGGGAATTTGAAGGGGAGAAATACAAACACATTGCAAAAATAAAAACCAAAAAAAAAAGGAGGAAAAGGGAAGGTAAGAGAAGGATGTCTACAATTTTATGTCAAGCAACAAAATGCCTACAACACCCGGTATTCCCAGGCGGTCTCCCATCCAAGTACTAACCGGGCCCTATGCTGCTTGACTTCGGTGATCGGACGAGAACCGGTATATTCAGCATGGTATGGTCGTAGGCAAAGGACATCATTGTTGAACCTATTTAAGAGTGAACAATGACGTCATCATCTGAATTTGTTTTTTTTTTCTTCTGGAAATGCGCCCCCAACGAGTATGGAATGGGGTAGTAGTTTCAGATGTTCATTAATTGTTGCCAAGTGACCGGCTGAGTGACGAAACGGGTTTAGCCTGAACACCAACCAAGAGACTCTGCAGATGGAGCTCTTGATGAACTATATTGAGGTACTAATTACTCCAGAGCTGAACTTCTTCTATGCCCTTTTCAGATCGGGTCTTGGGGATGAGGAATATAACAAGATGACATCATAGTCGAAATTAGCCTTTAACTATTCAACTATTTACAAAGTGTCTTGGAAACGGTTGAGGGTGAAACATTGTGCCATAATAATATGCTACATGAAGGATGGAATAAAAGAAAAAAGGGGAGCCGGGCCGGGGAGAGGGGGACGGGAGTTAAGTTTGTTAAAGAGGTGGAGAAGGGAAGGAAGGACGGAGTTAGAGGTCGATAATAAGCTTCTTTTAGAAGGGAAGAGCCACCAAAACCTGGTCGTCGTTTTCTTTGCTCCCTGTCTTTCCTCCAGAAAGAGGGATAAATAATAATTCCTCTGTGGGAATTTGAAGGGGAGAAATACAAACACATTGCAAAAATAAAAACCAAAAAAAAAAGGAGGAAAAGGGAAGGTAAGAGAAGGATGTCTACAATTTTATGTCAAGCAACAAAATGCCTACAACACCCGGTATTCCCAGGCGGTCTCCCATCCAAGTACTAACCGGGCCCTATGCTGCTTGACTTCGGTGATCGGACGAGAACCGGTATATTCAGCATGGTATGGTCGTAGGCAAAGGACATCATTGTTGAACCTATTTAAGAGTGAACAATGACGTCATCATCTGAATTTGTTTTTTTTTTCTTCTGGAAATGCGCCCCCAACGAGTATGGAATGGGGTAGTAGTTTCAGATGTTCATTAATTGTTGCCAAGTGACCGGCTGAGTGACGAAACGGGTTTAGCCTGAACACCAACCAAGAGACTCTGCAGATGGAGCTCTTGATGAACTATATTGAGGTACTAATTACTCCAGAGCTGAACTTCTTCTATGCCCTTTTCAGATCGGGTCTTGGGGATGAGGAATATAACAAGATGACATCATAGTCGAAATTAGCCTTTAACTATTCAACTATTTACAAAGTGTCTTGGAAACGGTTGAGGGTGAAACATTGTGCCATAATAATATGCTACATGAAGGATGGAATAAAAGAAAAAAGGGGAGCCGGGCCGGGGAGAGGGGGACGGGAGTTAAGTTTGTTAAAGAGGTGGAGAAGGGAAGGAAGGACGGAGTTAGAGGTCGATAATAAGCTTCTTTTAGAAGGGAAGAGCCACCAAAACCTGGTCGTCGTTTTCTTTGCTCCCTGTCTTTCCTCCAGAAAGAGGGATAAATAATAATTCCTCTGTGGGAATTTGAAGGGGAGAAATACAAACACATTGCAAAAATAAAAACCAAAAAAAAAAGGAGGAAAAGGGAAGGTAAGAGAAGGATGTCTACAATTTTATGTCAAGCAACAAAATGCCTACAACACCCGGTATTCCCAGGCGGTCTCCCATCCAAGTACTAACCGGGCCCTATGCTGCTTGACTTCGGTGATCGGACGAGAACCGGTATATTCAGCATGGTATGGTCGTAGGCAAAGGACATCATTGTTGAACCTATTTAAGAGTGAACAATGACGTCATCATCTGAATTTGTTTTTTTTTTCTTCTGGAAATGCGCCCCCAACGAGTATGGAATGGGGTAGTAGTTTCAGATGTTCATTAATTGTTGCCAAGTGACCGGCTGAGTGACGAAACGGGTTTAGCCTGAACACCAACCAAGAGACTCTGCAGATGGAGCTCTTGATGAACTATATTGAGGTACTAATTACTCCAGAGCTGAACTTCTTCTATGCCCTTTTCAGATCGGGTCTTGGGGATGAGGAATATAACAAGATGACATCATAGTCGAAATTAGCCTTTAACTATTCAACTATTTACAAAGTGTCTTGGAAACGGTTGAGGGTGAAACATTGTGCCATAATAATATGCTACATGAAGGATGGAATAAAAGAAAAAAGGGGAGCCGGGCCGGGGAGAGGGGGACGGGAGTTAAGTTTGTTAAAGAGGTGGAGAAGGGAAGGAAGGACGGAGTTAGAGGTCGATAATAAGCTTCTTTTAGAAGGGAAGAGCCACCAAAACCTGGTCGTCGTTTTCTTTGCTCCCTGTCTTTCCTCCAGAAAGAGGGATAAATAATAATTCCTCTGTGGGAATTTGAAGGGGAGAAATACAAACACATTGCAAAAATAAAAACCAAAAAAAAAAGGAGGAAAAGGGAAGGTAAGAGAAGGATGTCTACAATTTTATGTCAAGCAACAAAATGCCTACAACACCCGGTATTCCCAGGCGGTCTCCCATCCAAGTACTAACCGGGCCCTATGCTGCTTGACTTCGGTGATCGGACGAGAACCGGTATATTCAGCATGGTATGGTCGTAGGCAAAGGACATCATTGTTGAACCTATTTAAGAGTGAACAATGACGTCATCATCTGAATTTGTTTTTTTTTTCTTCTGGAAATGCGCCCCCAACGAGTATGGAATGGGGTAGTAGTTTCAGATGTTCATTAATTGTTGCCAAGTGACCGGCTGAGTGACGAAACGGGTTTAGCCTGAACACCAACCAAGAGACTCTGCAGATGGAGCTCTTGATGAACTATATTGAGGTACTAATTACTCCAGAGCTGAACTTCTTCTATGCCCTTTTCAGATCGGGTCTTGGGGATGAGGAATATAACAAGATGACATCATAGTCGAAATTAGCCTTTAACTATTCAACTATTTACAAAGTGTCTTGGAAACGGTTGAGGGTGAAACATTGTGCCATAATAATATGCTACATGAAGGATGGAATAAAAGAAAAAAGGGGAGCCGGGCCGGGGAGAGGGGGACGGGAGTTAAGTTTGTTAAAGAGGTGGAGAAGGGAAGGAAGGACGGAGTTAGAGGTCGATAATAAGCTTCTTTTAGAAGGGAAGAGCCACCAAAACCTGGTCGTCGTTTTCTTTGCTCCCTGTCTTTCCTCCAGAAAGAGGGATAAATAATAATTCCTCTGTGGGAATTTGAAGGGGAGAAATACAAACACATTGCAAAAATAAAAACCAAAAAAAAAAGGAGGAAAAGGGAAGGTAAGAGAAGGATGTCTACAATTTTATGTCAAGCAACAAAATGCCTACAACACCCGGTATTCCCAGGCGGTCTCCCATCCAAGTACTAACCGGGCCCTATGCTGCTTGACTTCGGTGATCGGACGAGAACCGGTATATTCAGCATGGTATGGTCGTAGGCAAAGGACATCATTGTTGAACCTATTTAAGAGTGAACAATGACGTCATCATCTGAATTTGTTTTTTTTTTCTTCTGGAAATGCGCCCCCAACGAGTATGGAATGGGGTAGTAGTTTCAGATGTTCATTAATTGTTGCCAAGTGACCGGCTGAGTGACGAAACGGGTTTAGCCTGAACACCAACCAAGAGACTCTGCAGATGGAGCTCTTGATGAACTATATTGAGGTACTAATTACTCCAGAGCTGAACTTCTTCTATGCCCTTTTCAGATCGGGTCTTGGGGATGAGGAATATAACAAGATGACATCATAGTCGAAATTAGCCTTTAACTATTCAACTATTTACAAAGTGTCTTGGAAACGGTTGAGGGTGAAACATTGTGCCATAATAATATGCTACATGAAGGATGGAATAAAAGAAAAAAGGGGAGCCGGGCCGGGGAGAGGGGGACGGGAGTTAAGTTTGTTAAAGAGGTGGAGAAGGGAAGGAAGGACGGAGTTAGAGGTCGATAATAAGCTTCTTTTAGAAGGGAAGAGCCACCAAAACCTGGTCGTCGTTTTCTTTGCTCCCTGTCTTTCCTCCAGAAAGAGGGATAAATAATAATTCCTCTGTGGGAATTTGAAGGGGAGAAATACAAACACATTGCAAAAATAAAAACCAAAAAAAAAAGGAGGAAAAGGGAAGGTAAGAGAAGGATGTCTACAATTTTATGTCAAGCAACAAAATGCCTACAACACCCGGTATTCCCAGGCGGTCTCCCATCCAAGTACTAACCGGGCCCTATGCTGCTTGACTTCGGTGATCGGACGAGAACCGGTATATTCAGCATGGTATGGTCGTAGGCAAAGGACATCATTGTTGAACCTATTTAAGAGTGAACAATGACGTCATCATCTGAATTTGTTTTTTTTTTCTTCTGGAAATGCGCCCCCAACGAGTATGGAATGGGGTAGTAGTTTCAGATGTTCATTAATTGTTGCCAAGTGACCGGCTGAGTGACGAAACGGGTTTAGCCTGAACACCAACCAAGAGACTCTGCAGATGGAGCTCTTGATGAACTATATTGAGGTACTAATTACTCCAGAGCTGAACTTCTTCTATGCCCTTTTCAGATCGGGTCTTGGGGATGAGGAATATAACAAGATGACATCATAGTCGAAATTAGCCTTTAACTATTCAACTATTTACAAAGTGTCTTGGAAACGGTTGAGGGTGAAACATTGTGCCATAATAATATGCTACATGAAGGATGGAATAAAAGAAAAAAGGGGAGCCGGGCCGGGGAGAGGGGGACGGGAGTTAAGTTTGTTAAAGAGGTGGAGAAGGGAAGGAAGGACGGAGTTAGAGGTCGATAATAAGCTTCTTTTAGAAGGGAAGAGCCACCAAAACCTGGTCGTCGTTTTCTTTGCTCCCTGTCTTTCCTCCAGAAAGAGGGATAAATAATAATTCCTCTGTGGGAATTTGAAGGGGAGAAATACAAACACATTGCAAAAATAAAAACCAAAAAAAAAAGGAGGAAAAGGGAAGGTAAGAGAAGGATGTCTACAATTTTATGTCAAGCAACAAAATGCCTACAACACCCGGTATTCCCAGGCGGTCTCCCATCCAAGTACTAACCGGGCCCTATGCTGCTTGACTTCGGTGATCGGACGAGAACCGGTATATTCAGCATGGTATGGTCGTAGGCAAAGGACATCATTGTTGAACCTATTTAAGAGTGAACAATGACGTCATCATCTGAATTTGTTTTTTTTTTCTTCTGGAAATGCGCCCCCAACGAGTATGGAATGGGGTAGTAGTTTCAGATGTTCATTAATTGTTGCCAAGTGACCGGCTGAGTGACGAAACGGGTTTAGCCTGAACACCAACCAAGAGACTCTGCAGATGGAGCTCTTGATGAACTATATTGAGGTACTAATTACTCCAGAGCTGAACTTCTTCTATGCCCTTTTCAGATCGGGTCTTGGGGATGAGGAATATAACAAGATGACATCATAGTCGAAATTAGCCTTTAACTATTCAACTATTTACAAAGTGTCTTGGAAACGGTTGAGGGTGAAACATTGTGCCATAATAATATGCTACATGAAGGATGGAATAAAAGAAAAAAGGGGAGCCGGGCCGGGGAGAGGGGGACGGGAGTTAAGTTTGTTAAAGAGGTGGAGAAGGGAAGGAAGGACGGAGTTAGAGGTCGATAATAAGCTTCTTTTAGAAGGGAAGAGCCACCAAAACCTGGTCGTCGTTTTCTTTGCTCCCTGTCTTTCCTCCAGAAAGAGGGATAAATAATAATTCCTCTGTGGGAATTTGAAGGGGAGAAATACAAACACATTGCAAAAATAAAAACCAAAAAAAAAGGAGGAAAAGGGAAGGTAAGAGAAGGATGTCTACAATTTTATGTCAAGCAACAAAATGCCTACAACACCCGGTATTCCCAGGCGGTCTCCCATCCAAGTACTAACCGGGCCCTATGCTGCTTGACTTCGGTGATCGGACGAGAACCGGTATATTCAGCATGGTATGGTCGTAGGCAAAGGACATCATTGTTGAACCTATTTAAGAGTGAACAATGACGTCATCATCTGAATTTGTTTTTTTTTTCTTCTGGAAATGCGCCCCCAACGAGTATGGAATGGGGTAGTAGTTTCAGATGTTCATTAATTGTTGCCAAGTGACCGGCTGAGTGACGAAACGGGTTTAGCCTGAACACCAACCAAGAGACTCTGCAGATGGAGCTCTTGATGAACTATATTGAGGTACTAATTACTCCAGAGCTGAACTTCTTCTATGCCCTTTTCAGATCGGGTCTTGGGGATGAGGAATATAACAAGATGACATCATAGTCGAAATTAGCCTTTAACTATTCAACTATTTACAAAGTGTCTTGGAAACGGTTGAGGGTGAAACATTGTGCCATAATAATATGCTACATGAAGGATGGAATAAAAGAAAAAAGGGGAGCCGGGCCGGGGAGAGGGGGACGGGAGTTAAGTTTGTTAAAGAGGTGGAGAAGGGAAGGAAGGACGGAGTTAGAGGTCGATAATAAGCTTCTTTTAGAAGGGAAGAGCCACCAAAACCTGGTCGTCGTTTTCTTTGCTCCCTGTCTTTCCTCCAGAAAGAGGGATAAATAATAATTCCTCTGTGGGAATTTGAAGGGGAGAAATACAAACACATTGCAAAAATAAAAACCAAAAAAAAAAGGAGGAAAAGGGAAGGTAAGAGAAGGATGTCTACAATTTTATGTCAAGCAACAAAATGCCTACAACACCCGGTATTCCCAGGCGGTCTCCCATCCAAGTACTAACCGGGCCCTATGCTGCTTGACTTCGGTGATCGGACGAGAACCGGTATATTCAGCATGGTATGGTCGTAGGCAAAGGACATCATTGTTGAACCTATTTAAGAGTGAACAATGACGTCATCATCTGAATTTGTTTTTTTTTTCTTCTGGAAATGCGCCCCCCAACGAGTATGGAATGGGGTAGTAGTTTCAGATGTTCATTAATTGTTGCCAAGTGACCGGCTGAGTGACGAAACGGGTTTAGCCTGAACACCAACCAAGAGACTCTGCAGAATGGAGCTCTTGATGAACTATATTGAAGGTACTAATTACTCAGAGCTGAACTTCTTCTATGCCCTTTTCAGATCGGGTCTTGGGGATGAGGAATATAACAAGATGACATCATAGTCGAAATTAGCCTTTAACTATTCAACTATTTACAAAGTGTCTTGGAAACGGTTGAGGGTGAAACATTGTGCCATAATAATATGCTACATGAAGGATGGAATAAAAGAAAAAAGGGGAGCCGGGCCGGGGAGAGGGGGACGGGAGTTAAGTTTGTTAAAGAGGTGGAGAAGGGAAGGAAGGACGGAGTTAGAGGTCGATAATAAGCTTCTTTTAGAAGGGAAGAGCCACCAAAACCTGGTCGTCGTTTTCTTTGCTCCCTGTCTTTCCTCCAGAAAGAGGGATAAATAATAATTCCTCTGTGGGAATTTGAAGGGGGAGAAATACAAACACATTGCAAAAAAAAAAACCCCCCCAAAAAGGAGGAAAAGGGAAGGTAAGAGAAGGATGTCTACAATTTTATGTCAAGCAACAAAATGCCTACAACACCCGGTATTCCCAGGCGGTCTTCCCATCCAAGTACTAACCGGGCCCTATGCTGCTTGACTTCGGTGATCGGACGAGAACCGGTATATTCAGCATGGTATGGTCGTAGGCAAAGGACATCATTGTTGAACCTATTTAAGACGTGAACAATGACGTCATCATCTGAATTTGTTTTTTTTTTTCTTCTGGAAATGCGCCCCCAACGGAGTATGGAATGGGGTAGTAGTTTCAGATGTTCATTAATTGTTGCCAAGTGACCGGCTGAGTGACGAAACGGGTTTAGGCCTGAACACCAACCAAGAGACTCTGCAGATGGAGCTCTTGATGAACTATATTGAGGTACTAATTACTCCAGAGCTGAACTTCTTCTATGCCCTTTTTCAGATCGGGTCTTGGGGATGAGGAATATAACAAGATGACATCATAGTCGAAATTAGCCCTTTAACTATTCAACTATTTACAAAGTGTCTTGGAAACGGTTGAGGGTGAAACATTGTGCCATAATAATATGCTACATGAAGGATGGAATAAAAGAAAAAAGGGGAGCCGGGCCGGGGAGGAGGGGGACGGGAGTTAAGTTTGTTAAAGAGGTGGAGAAGGGAAGGAAGGACGGAGTTAGAGGTCGATAATAAGCTTCTTTTAGAAGGGAAGAGCCACCAAAACCTGGTCGTCGTTTTCTTTGCTCCCTGTCTTTCCTCCAGAAAGAGGGATAAATAATAATTCCTCTGTGGGAATTTGAAGGGGAGAAATACAAACACATTGCAAAAAAAAAAAACCCCCCAAAAAGGAGGGAAAAGGGAAGGTAAGAGAAGGATGTCTACAATTTTATGTCAAGCAACAAAATGCCTACAACACCCGGTATTCCCAGGCGGTCTCCCATCCAAGTACTAACCGGGCCCTATGCTGCTTGACTTCGGTGATCGGACGAGAACCGGTATATTCAGCATGGTATGGTGCGTAGGCAAAGGACATCATTGTTGAACCTATTTAAGAGTGAACAATGACGTCATCATCTGAATTTGTTTTTTTTTTCTTCTGGAAATGCGCCCCCAACGAGTATGGAATGGGGTAGTAGTTTCAGATGTTCATTAATTGTTGCCAAGTGACCGGCTGAGTGACGAAACGGGTTTAGCCTGAACACCAACCAAGAGACTCTGCAGATGGAGCTCTTGATGAACTATATTGAGGTACTAATTACTCCAGAGCTGAACTTCTTCTATGCCCTTTTCAGATCGGGTCTTGGGGATGAGGAATATAACAAGATGACATCATAGTCGAAATTAGCCTTTAACTATTCAACTATTTACAAAGTGTCTTGGAAACGGTTGAGGGTGAAACATTGTGCCATAATAATATGCTACATGAAGGATGGAATAAAAGAAAAAGGGGAGCCGGGCCGGGGAGAGGGGGACGGGAGTTAAGTTTGTTAAAGAGGTGGAGAAGGGAAGGAAGGACGGAGTTAGAGGTCGATAATAAGCTTCTTTTAGAAGGGAAGAGCCACCAAAACCTGGTCGTCGTTTTCTTTGCTCCCTGTCTTTCCTCCAGAAAGAGGGATAAATAATAATTCCTCTGTGGGAATTTGAAGGGGAGAAATACAAACACATTGCAAAAAAAAAAACCCCCCCAAAAAGGAGGAAAAGGGAAGGTAAGAGAAGGATGTCTACAATTTTATGTCAAGCAACAAAATGCCTACAACACCCGGTATTCCCAGGCGGTCTCCCATCCAAGTACTAACCGGGCCCTATGCTGCTTGACTTCGGTGATCGGACGAGAACCGGTATATTCAGCATGGTATGGTCGTAGGCAAAGGACATCATTGTTGAACCTATTTAAGAGTGAACAATGACGTCATCATCTGAATTTGTTTTTTTTTTTCTTCTGGAAATGCGCCCCCCAACGAGTATGGAATGGGGGTAGTAGTTTCAGATGTTCATTAATTGTTGCCAAGTGACCGGCTGAGTGACGAAACGGGTTTAGCCTGAACACCAACCAAGAGACTCTGCAGATGGAGCTCTTGATGAACTATATTGAGGTACTAATTACTCCAGAGCTGAACTTCTTCTATGCCCTTTTCAGATCGGGTCTTGGGGATGAGGAATATAACAAGATGACATCATAGTCGAAATTAGCCTTTAACTATTCAACTATTTACAAAGTGTCTTGGAAACGGTTGAGGGTGAAACATTGTGCCATAATAATATGCTACATGAAGGATGGAATAAAAGAAAAAAGGGGAGCCGGGCCGGGGAGAGGGGGACGGGAGTTAAGTTTGTTAAAGAGGTGGAGAAGGGAAGGAAGGACGGAGTTAGAGGTCGATAATAAGCTTCTTTTAGAAGGGAAGAGCCACCAAAACCTGGTCGTCGTTTTCTTTGCTCCCTGTCTTTCCTCCAGAAAGAGGGATAAATAATAATTCCTCTGTGGGAATTTGAAGGGGAGAAATACAAACACATTGCAAAAAAAAAAACCCCCCCCAAAAAGGAGGAAAAGGGAAGGTAAGAGAAGGATGTCTACAATTTTATGTCAAGCAACAAAATGCCTACAACACCCGGTATTCCCAGGCGGTCTCCCATCCAAGTACTAACCGGGCCCTATGCTGCTTGACTTCGGTGATCGGACGAGAACCGGTATATTCAGCATGGTATGGTCGTAGGCAAAGGACATCATTGTTGAACCTATTTAAGAGTGAACAATGACGTCATCATCTGAATTTGTTTTTTTTTTCTTCTGGAAATGCGCCCCCAACGAGTATGGAATGGGGTAGTAGTTTCAGATGTTCATTAATTGTTGCCAAGTGACCGGCTGAGTGACGAAACGGGTTTAGCCTGAACACCAACCAAGAGACTCTGCAGATGGAGCTCTTGATGAACTATATTGAGGTACTAATTACTCCAGAGCTGAACTTCTTCTATGGCCCTTTTCAGATCGGGTCTTGGGGATGAGGAATATAACAAGATGACATCATAGTCGAAATTAGCCTTTAACTATTCAACTATTTACAAAGTGTCTTGGAAAACGGTTGAGGGTGAAACATTGTGCCATAATAATATGCTACATGAAGGATGGAATAAAAGAAAAAAGGGGAGCCGGGCCGGGGAGAGGGGGACGGGAGTTAAGTTTGTTAAAGAGGTGGAGAAGGGAAGGAAGGACGGAGTTAGAGGTCGATAATAAGCTTCTTTTAGAAGGGAAGAGCCACCAAAACCTGGTCGTCGTTTTCTTTGCTCCCTGTCTTTCCTCCAGAAAGAGGGATAAATAATAATTCCTCTGTGGGAATTTGAAGGGGAGAAATACAAACACATTGCAAAAAAAAAAACCCCCCCAAAAAGGAGGAAAAGGGAAGGTAAGAGAAGGATGTCTACAATTTTATGTCAAGCAACAAAATGCCTACAACACCCGGTATTCCCAGGCGGTCTCCCATCCAAGTACTAACCGGGCCCTATGCTGCTTGACTTCGGTGATCGGACGAGAACCGGTATATTCAGCATGGTATGGTCGTAGGCAAAGGACATCATTGTTGAACCTATTTAAGAGTGAACAATGACGTCATCATCTGAATTTGTTTTTTTTTTCTTCTGGAAATGCGCCCCCAACGAGTATGGAATGGGGTAGTAGTTTCAGATGTTCATTAATTGTTGCCAAGTGACCGGCTGAGTGACGAAACGGGTTTAGCCTGAACACCAACCAAGAGACTCTGCAGATGGAGCTCTTGATGAACTATATGAGGTACTAATTACTCCAGAGCTGAACTTCTTTCTATGCCCTTTTCAGATCGGGTCTTGGGGATGAGGAATATAACAAGATGACATCATAGTCGAAATTAGCCTTTAACTATTCAACTATTTACAAAGTGTCTTGGAAACGGTTGAGGGTGAAACATTGTGCCCATAATAATATGCTACATGAAGGATGGAATAAAAGAAAAAAGGGGAGCCGGGCCGGGGAGAGGGGGGACGGGAGTTAAGTTTGTTAAAGAGGTGGAGAAGGGAAGGAAGGACGGAGTTAGAGGTCGATAATAAGCTTCTTTTAGAAGGGAAGAGCCACCAAAACCTGGTCGTCGTTTTCTTTGCTCCCTGTCTTTCCTCCAGAAAGAGGGATAAATAATAATTCCTCTGTGGGAATTTGAAGGGGAGAAATACAAACACATTGCAAAAAAAAAAAAACCCCCCCAAAAAGGAGGGAAAAGGGAAGGTAAGAGAAGGATGTCTACAATTTTATGTCAAGCAACAAAATGCCTACAACACCCGGTATTCCCAGGCGGTCTCCCATCCAAGTACTAACCGGGCCCTATGCTGCTTGACTTCGGTGATCGGACGAGAACCGGTATATTCAGCATGGTATGGTCGTAGGCAAAGGACATCATTGTTGAACCTATTTAAGAGTGAGAACAATGACGTCATCATCTGAATTTGTTTTTTTTTTCTTCTGGAAATGCGCCCCCAACGAGTATGGAATGGGGTAGTAGTTTCAGATGTTCATTAATTGTTGCCAAGTGACCGGCTGAGTGACGAAACGGGTTTAGCCTGAACACCAACCAAGAGACTCTGCAGATGGAGCTCTTGATGAACTATATTGAGGTACTAATTACTCCAGAGCTGAACTTCTTCTATGCCCTTTTCAGATCGGGTCTTGGGGATGAGGAATATAACAAGATGACATCATAGTCGAAATTAGCCTTTAACTATTCAACTATTTACAAAGTGTCTTGGAAACGGTTGAGGGTGAAACATTGTGCCATAATAATATGCTACATGAAGGATGGAATAAAAGAAAAAAGGGGAGCCGGGCCGGGGAGAGGGGGACGGGAGTTAAGTTTGTTAAAGAGGTGGAGAAGGGAAGGAAGGACGGAGTTAGAGGTCGATAATAAGCTTCTTTTTAGAAGGGAAGAGCCACCAAAACCTGGTCGTCGTTTTCTTTGCTCCCTGTCTTTCCTCCAGAAAGAGGGATAAATAATAATTCCTCTGTGGGAATTTGAAGGGGAGAAATACAAACACATTGCAAAAAAAAAAACCCCCCCAAAAAGGAGGAAAAGGGAAGGTAAGAGAAGGATGTCTACAATTTTATGTCAAGCAACAAAATGCCTACAACACCCGGTATTCCCAGGCGGTCTCCCATCCAAGTACTAACCGGGCCCTATGCTGCTTGACTTCGGTGATCGGACGAGAACCGGTATATTCAGCATGGTATGGTCGTAGGCAAAGGACATCATTGTTGAACCTATTTAAGAGTGAACAATGACGTCATCATCTGAATTTGTTTTTTTTTTCTTCTGGAAATGCGCCCCCAACGAGTATGGAATGGGGTAGTAGTTTCAGATGTTCATTAATTGTTGCCAAGTGACCGGCTGAGTGACGAAACGGGTTTAGCCTGAACACCAACCAAGAGACTCTGCAGATGGAGCTCTTGATGAACTATATTGAGGTACTAATTACTCCAGAGCTGAACTTCTTCTATGCCCTTTTCAGATCGGGTCTTGGGGATGAGGAATATAACAAGATGACATCATAGTCGAAATTAGCCTTTAACTATTCAACTATTTACAAAGTGTCTTGGAAACGGTTGAGGGTGAAACATTGTGCCATAATAATATGCTACATGAAGGATGGAATAAAAGAAAAAAGGGGAGCCGGGCCGGGGAGAGGGGGACGGGAGTTAAGTTTGTTAAAGAGGTGGAGAAGGGAAGGAAGGACGGAGTTAGAGGTCGATAATAAGCTTCTTTTAGAAGGGAAGAGCCACCAAAACCTGGTCGTCGTTTTCTTTGCTCCCTGTCTTTCCTCCAGAAAGAGGGATAAATAATAATTCCTCTGTGGGAATTTGAAGGGGAGAAATACAAACACATTGCAAAAAAAAAAAACCCCCCCAAAAAGGAGGAAAAGGGAAGGTAAGAGAAGGATGTCTACAATTTTATGTCAAGCAACAAAATGCCTACAACACCCGGTATTCCCAGGCGGTCTCCCATCCAAGTACTAACCGGGCCCTATGCTGCTTGACTTCGGTGATCGGACGAGAACCGGTATATTCAGCATGGTATGGTCGTAGGCAAAGGACATCATTGTTGAACCTATTTAAGAGTGAACAATGACGTCATCATCTGAATTTGTTTTTTTTTTCTTCTGGAAATGCGCCCCCAACGAGTATGGAATGGGGTAGTAGTTTCAGATGTTCATTAATTGTTGCCAAGTGACCGGCTGAGTGACGAAACGGGTTTAGCCTGAACACCAACCAAGAGACTCTGCAGATGGAGCTCTTGATGAACTATATTGAGGTACTAATTACTCCAGAGCTGAACTTCTTCTATGCCCTTTTCAGATCGGGTCTTGGGGATGAGGAATATAACAAGATGACATCATAGTCGAAATTAGCCTTTAACTATTCAACCTATTTACAAAGTGTCTTGGAAACGGTTGAGGGTGAAAACATTGTGCCATAATAATATGCTACATGAAGGATGGAATAAAAGAAAAAAGGGGAGCCGGGCCGGGGAGAGGGGGACGGGAGTTAAGTTTGTTAAAGAGGTGGAGAAGGGAAGGAAGGACGGAGTTAGAGGTCGATAATAAGCTTCTTTTAGAAGGGAAGAGCCACCAAAACCTGGTCGTCGTTTTCTTTGCTCCCTGTCTTTCCTCCAGAAAGAGGGATAAATAATAATTCCTCTGTGGGAATTTGAAGGGGAGAAATACAAACACATTGCAAAAAAAAAAAACCCCCCCCAAAAAGGAGGAAAAGGGAAGGTAAGAGAAGGATGTCTACAATTTTATGTCAAGCAACAAAATGCCTACAACACCCGGTATTCCCAGGCGGTCTTCCCATCCAAGTACTAACCGGGCCCTATGCTGCTTGACTTCGGTGATCGGACGAGAACCGGTATATTCAGCATGGTATGGTCGTAGGCAAAGGACATCATTGTTGAACCTATTTAAGAGTGAACAATGACGTCATCATCTGAATTTGTTTTTTTTTTCTTCTGGAAATGCGCCCCCAACGAGTATGGAATGGGGTAGTAGTTTCAGATGTTCATTAATTGTTGCCAAGTGACCGGCTGAGTGACGAAACGGGTTTAGCCTGAACACCAACCAAGAGACTCTGCAGATGGAGCTCTTGATGAACTATATTGAGGTACTAATTACTCCAGAGCTGAACTTCTTCTATGCCCTTTTCAGATCGGGTCTTGGGGATGAGGAATATAACAAGATGACATCATAGTCGAAATTAGCCTTTAACTATTCAACTATTTACAAAGTGTCTTGGAAACGGTTGAGGGTGAAACATTGTGCCATAATAATATGCTACATGAAGGATGGAATAAAAGAAAAAAGGGGAGCCGGGCCGGGGAGAGGGGGACGGGAGTTAAGTTTGTTAAAGAGGTGGAGAAGGGAAGGAAGGACGGAGTTAGAGGTCGATAATAAGCTTCTTTTAGAAGGGAAGAGCCACCAAAACCTGGTCGTCGTTTTCTTTGCTCCCTGTCTTTCCTCCAGAAAGAGGGATAAATAATAATTCCTCTGTGGGAATTTGAAGGGGAGAAATACAAACACATTGCAAAAAAAAAAACCCCCCCAAAAAGGAGGAAAAGGGAAGGTAAGAGAAGGATGTCTACAATTTTATGTCAAGCAACAAAATGCCTACAACACCCGGTATTCCCAGGCGGTCTCCCATCCAAGTACTAACCGGGCCCTATGCTGCTTGACTTCGGTGATCGGACGAGAACCGGTATATTCAGCATGGTATGGTCGTAGGCAAAGGACATCATTGTTGAACCTATTTAAGAGTGAACAATGACGTCATCATCTGAATTTGTTTTTTTTTTCTTCTGGAAATGCGCCCCCAACGAGTATGGAATGGGGTAGTAGTTTCAGATGTTCATTAATTGTTGCCAAGTGACCGGCTGAGTGACGAAACGGGTTTAGCCTGAACACCAACCAAGAGACTCTGCAGATGGAGCTCTTGATGAACTATATTGAGGTACTAATTACTCCAGAGCTGAACTTCTTCTATGCCCTTTTCAGATCGGGTCTTGGGGATGAGGAATATAACAAGATGACATCATAGTCGAAATTAGCCTTTAACTATTCAACTATTTACAAAGTGTCTTGGAAACGGTTGAGGGTGAAACATTGTGCCATAATAATATGCTACATGAAGGATGGAATAAAAGAAAAAAGGGGAGCCGGGCCGGGGAGAGGGGGACGGGAGTTAAGTTTGTTAAAGAGGTGGAGAAGGGAAGGAAGGACGGAGTTAGAGGTCGATAATAAGCTTCTTTTAGAAGGGAAGAGCCACCAAAACCTGGTCGTCGTTTTCTTTGCTCCCTGTCTTTCCTCCAGAAAGAGGGATAAATAATAATTCCTCTGTGGGAATTTGAAGGGGAGAAATACAAACACATTGCAAAAAAAAAAACCCCCCCAAAAAGGAGGAAAAGGGAAGGTAAGAGAAGGATGTCTACAATTTTATGTCAAGCAACAAAATGCCTACAACACCCGGTATTCCCAGGCGGTCTCCCATCCAAGTACTAACCGGGCCCTATGCTGCTTGACTTCGGTGATCGGACGAGAACCGGTATATTCAGCATGGTATGGTCGTAGGCAAAGGACATCATTGTTGAACCTATTTAAGAGTGAACAATGACGTCATCATCTGAATTTGTTTTTTTTTTCTTCTGGAAATGCGCCCCCAACGAGTATGGAATGGGGTAGTAGTTTCAGATGTTCATTAATTGTTGCCAAGTGACCGGCTGAGTGACGAAACGGGTTTAGCCTGAACACCAACCAAGAGACTCTGCAGATGGAGCTCTTGATGAACTATATTGAGGTACTAATTACTCCAGAGCTGAACTTCTTCTATGCCCTTTTCAGATCGGGTCTTGGGGATGAGGAATATAACAAGATGACATCATAGTCGAAATTAGCCTTTAACTATTCAACTATTTACAAAGTGTCTTGGAAACGGTTGAGGGTGAAACATTGTGCCATAATAATATGCTACATGAAGGATGGAATAAAAGAAAAAAGGGGAGCCGGGCCGGGGAGAGGGGGACGGGAGTTAAGTTTGTTAAAGAGGTGGAGAAGGGAAGGAAGGACGGAGTTAGAGGTCGATAATAAGCTTCTTTTAGAAGGGAAGAGCCACCAAAACCTGGTCGTCGTTTTCTTTGCTCCCTGTCTTTCCTCCAGAAAGAGGGATAAATAATAATTCCTCTGTGGGAATTTGAAGGGGAGAAATACAAACACATTGCAAAAAAAAAAACCCCCCCAAAAAGGAGGAAAAGGGAAGGTAAGAGAAGGATGTCTACAATTTTATGTCAAGCAACAAAATGCCTACAACACCCGGTATTCCCAGGCGGTCTCCCATCCAAGTACTAACCGGGCCCTATGCTGCTTGACTTCGGTGATCGGACGAGAACCGGTATATTCAGCATGGTATGGTCGTAGGCAAAGGACATCATTGTTGAACCTATTTAAGAGTGAACAATGACGTCATCATCTGAATTTGTTTTTTTTTTCTTCTGGAAATGCGCCCCCAACGAGTATGGAATGGGGTAGTAGTTTCAGATGTTCATTAATTGTTGCCAAGTGACCGGCTGAGTGACGAAACGGGTTTAGCCTGAACACCAACCAAGAGACTCTGCAGATGGAGCTCTTGATGAACTATATTGAGGTACTAATTACTCCAGAGCTGAACTTCTTCTATGCCCTTTTCAGATCGGGTCTTGGGGATGAGGAATATAACAAGATGACATCATAGTCGAAATTAGCCTTTAACTATTCAACTATTTACAAAGTGTCTTGGAAACGGTTGAGGGTGAAACATTGTGCCATAATAATATGCTACATGAAGGATGGAATAAAAGAAAAAAGGGGAGCCGGGCCGGGGAGAGGGGGACGGGAGTTAAGTTTGTTAAAGAGGTGGAGAAGGGAAGGAAGGACGGAGTTAGAGGTCGATAATAAGCTTCTTTTAGAAGGGAAGAGCCACCAAAACCTGGTCGTCGTTTTCTTTGCTCCCTGTCTTTCCTCCAGAAAGAGGGATAAATAATAATTCCTCTGTGGGAATTTGAAGGGGAGAAATACAAACACATTGCAAAAAAAAAAACCCCCCCAAAAAGGAGGAAAAGGGAAGGTAAGAGAAGGATGTCTACAATTTTATGTCAAGCAACAAAATGCCTACAACACCCGGTATTCCCAGGCGGTCTCCCATCCAAGTACTAACCGGGCCCTATGCTGCTTGACTTCGGTGATCGGACGAGAACCGGTATATTCAGCATGGTATGGTCGTAGGCAAAGGACATCATTGTTGAACCTATTTAAGAGTGAACAATGACGTCATCATCTGAATTTGTTTTTTTTTTCTTCTGGAAATGCGCCCCCAACGAGTATGGAATGGGGTAGTAGTTTCAGATGTTCATTAATTGTTGCCAAGTGACCGGCTGAGTGACGAAACGGGTTTAGCCTGAACACCAACCAAGAGACTCTGCAGATGGAGCTCTTGATGAACTATATTGAGGTACTAATTACTCCAGAGCTGAACTTCTTCTATGCCCTTTTCAGATCGGGTCTTGGGGATGAGGAATATAACAAGATGACATCATAGTCGAAATTAGCCTTTAACTATTCAACTATTTACAAAGTGTCTTGGAAACGGTTGAGGGTGAAACATTGTGCCATAATAATATGCTACATGAAGGATGGAATAAAAGAAAAAAGGGGAGCCGGGCCGGGGAGAGGGGGACGGGAGTTAAGTTTGTTAAAGAGGTGGAGAAGGGAAGGAATGACGGAGTTAGAGGTCGATAATAAGCTTCTTTTAGAAGGGAAGAGCCACCAAAACCTGGTCGTCGTTTTCTTTGCTCCCTGTCTTTCCTCCAGAAAGAGGGATAAATAATAATTCCTCTGTGGGAATTTGAAGGGGAGAAATACAAACACATTGCAAAAAAAAAAACCCCCCCAAAAAGGAGGAAAAGGGAAGGTAAGAGAAGGATGTCTACAATTTTATGTCAAGCAACAAAATGCCTACAACACCCGGTATTCCCAGGCGGTCTCCCATCCAAGTACTAACCGGGCCCTATGCTGCTTGACTTCGGTGATCGGACGAGAACCGGTATATTCAGCATGGTATGGTCGTAGGCAAAGGACATCATTGTTGAACCTATTTAAGAGTGAACAATGACGTCATCATCTGAATTTGTTTTTTTTTTCTTCTGGAAATGCGCCCCCAACGAGTATGGAATGGGGTAGTAGTTTCAGATGTTCATTAATTGTTGCCAAGTGACCGGCTGAGTGACGAAACGGGTTTAGCCTGAACACCAACCAAGAGACTCTGCAGATGGAGCTCTTGATGAACTATATTGAGGTACTAATTACTCCAGAGCTGAACTTCTTCTATGCCCTTTTCAGATCGGGTCTTGGGGATGAGGAATATAACAAGATGACATCATAGTCGAAATTAGCCTTTAACTATTCAACTATTTACAAAGTGTCTTGGAAACGGTTGAGGGTGAAACATTGTGCCATAATAATATGCTACATGAAGGATGGAATAAAAGAAAAAAGGGGAGCCGGGCCGGGGAGAGGGGGACGGGAGTTAAGTTTGTTAAAGAGGTGGAGAAGGGAAGGAAGGACGGAGTTAGAGGTCGATAATAAGCTTCTTTTAGAAGGGAAGAGCCACCAAAACCTGGTCGTCGTTTTCTTTGCTCCCTGTCTTTCCTCCAGAAAGAGGGATAAATAATAATTCCTCTGTGGGAATTTGAAGGGGAGAAATACAAACACATTGCAAAAAAAAAAAACCCCCCCAAAAAGGAGGAAAAGGGAAGGTAAGAGAAGGATGTCTACAATTTTATGTCAAGCAACAAAATGCCTACAACACCCGGTATTCCCAGGCGGTCTCCCATCCAAGTACTAACCGGGCCCTATGCTGCTTGACTTCGGTGATCGGACGAGAACCGGTATATTCAGCATGGTATGGTCGTAGGCAAAGGACATCATTGTTGAACCTATTTAAGAGTGAACAATGACGTCATCATCTGAATTTGTTTTTTTTTTCTTCTGGAAATGCGCCCCCAACGAGTATGGAATGGGGTAGTAGTTTCAGATGTTCATTAATTGTTGCCAAGTGACCGGCTGAGTGACGAAACGGGTTTAGCCTGAACACCAACCAAGAGACTCTGCAGATGGAGCTCTTGATGAACTATATTGAGGTACTAATTACTCCAGAGCTGAACTTCTTCTATGCCCTTTTCAGATCGGGTCTTGGGGATGAGGAATATAACAAGATGACATCATAGTCGAAATTAGCCTTTAACTATTCAACTATTTACAAAGTGTCTTGGAAACGGTTGAGGGTGAAACATTGTGCCATAATAATATGCTACATGAAGGATGGAATAAAAGAAAAAAGGGGAGCCGGGCCGGGGAGAGGGGGACGGGAGTTAAGTTTGTTAAAGAGGTGGAGAAGGGAAGGAAGGACGGAGTTAGAGGTCGATAATAAGCTTCTTTTAGAAGGGAAGAGCCACCAAAACCTGGTCGTCGTTTTCTTTGCTCCCTGTCTTTCCTCCAGAAAGAGGGATAAATAATAATTCCTCTGTGGGAATTTGAAGGGGAGAAATACAAACACATTGCAAAAAAAAAAACCCCCCCAAAAAGGAGGAAAAGGGAAGGTAAGAGAAGGATGTCTACAATTTTATGTCAAGCAACAAAATGCCTACAACACCCGGTATTCCCAGGCGGTCTCCCATCCAAGTACTAACCGGGCCCTATGCTGCTTGACTTCGGTGATCGGACGAGAACCGGTATATTCAGCATGGTATGGTCGTAGGCAAAGGACATCATTGTTGAACCTATTTAAGAGTGAACAATGACGTCATCATCTGAATTTGTTTTTTTTTTCTTCTGGAAATGCGCCCCCAACGAGTATGGAATGGGGTAGTAGTTTCAGATGTTCATTAATTGTTGCCAAGTGACCGGCTGAGTGACGAAACGGGTTTAGCCTGAACACCAACCAAGAGACTCTGCAGATGGAGCTCTTGATGAACTATATTGAGGTACTAATTACTCCAGAGCTGAACTTCTTCTATGCCCTTTTCAGATCGGGTCTTGGGGATGAGGAATATAACAAGATGACATCATAGTCGAAATTAGCCTTTAACTATTCAACTATTTACAAAGTGTCTTGGAAACGGTTGAGGGTGAAACATTGTGCCATAATAATATGCTACATGAAGGATGGAATAAAAGAAAAAAGGGGAGCCGGGCCGGGGAGAGGGGGACGGGAGTTAAGTTTGTTAAAGAGGTGGAGAAGGGAAGGAAGGACGGAGTTAGAGGTCGATAATAAGCTTCTTTTAGAAGGGAAGAGCCACCAAAACCTGGTCGTCGTTTTCTTTGCTCCCTGTCTTTCCTCCAGAAAGAGGGATAAATAATAATTCCTCTGTGGGAATTTGAAGGGGAGAAATACAAACACATTGCAAAAAAAAAAACCCCCCCAAAAAGGAGGAAAAGGGAAGGTAAGAGAAGGATGTCTACAATTTTATGTCAAGCAACAAAATGCCTACAACACCCGGTATTCCCAGGCGGTCTCCCATCCAAGTACTAACCGGGCCCTATGCTGCTTGACTTCGGTGATCGGACGAGAACCGGTATATTCAGCATGGTATGGTCGTAGGCAAAGGACATCATTGTTGAACCTATTTAAGAGTGAACAATGACGTCATCATCTGAATTTGTTTTTTTTTTCTTCTGGAAATGCGCCCCCAACGAGTATGGAATGGGGTAGTAGTTTCAGATGTTCATTAATTGTTGCCAAGTGACCGGCTGAGTGACGAAACGGGTTTAGCCTGAACACCAACCAAGAGACTCTGCAGATGGAGCTCTTGATGAACTATATTGAGGTACTAATTACTCCAGAGCTGAACTTCTTCTATGCCCTTTTCAGATCGGGTCTTGGGGATGAGGAATATAACAAGATGACATCATAGTCGAAATTAGCCTTTAACTATTCAACTATTTACAAAGTGTCTTGGAAACGGTTGAGGGTGAAACATTGTGCCATAATAATATGCTACATGAAGGATGGAATAAAAGAAAAAAGGGGAGCCGGGCCGGGGAGAGGGGGACGGGAGTTAAGTTTGTTAAAGAGGTGGAGAAGGGAAGGAAGGACGGAGTTAGAGGTCGATAATAAGCTTCTTTTAGAAGGGAAGAGCCACCAAAACCTGGTCGTCGTTTTCTTTGCTCCCTGTCTTTCCTCCAGAAAGAGGGATAAATAATAATTCCTCTGTGGGAATTTGAAGGGGAGAAATACAAACACATTGCAAAAAAAAAAAACCCCCCAAAAAGGAGGAAAAGGGAAGGTAAGAGAAGGATGTCTACAATTTTATGTCAAGCAACAAAATGCCTACAACACCCGGTATTCCCAGGCGGTCTCCCATCCAAGTACTAACCGGGCCCTATGCTGCTTGACTTCGGTGATCGGACGAGAACCGGTATATTCAGCATGGTATGGTCGTAGGCAAAGGACATCATTGTTGAACCTATTTAAGAGTGAACAATGACGTCATCATCTGAATTTGTTTTTTTTTTCTTCTGGAAATGCGCCCCCAACGAGTATGGAATGGGGTAGTAGTTTCAGATGTTCATTAATTGTTGCCAAGTGACCGGCTGAGTGACGAAACGGGTTTAGCCTGAACACCAACCAAGAGACTCTGCAGATGGAGCTCTTGATGAACTATATTGAGGTACTAATTACTCCAGAGCTGAACTTCTTCTATGCCCTTTTCAGATCGGGTCTTGGGGATGAGGAATATAACAAGATGACATCATAGTCGAAATTAGCCTTTAACTATTCAACTATTTACAAAGTGTCTTGGAAACGGTTGAGGGTGAAACATTGTGCCATAATAATATGCTACATGAAGGATGGAATAAAAGAAAAAAGGGGAGCCGGGCCGGGGAGAGGGGGACGGGAGTTAAGTTTGTTAAAGAGGTGGAGAAGGGAAGGAAGGACGGAGTTAGAGGTCGATAATAAGCTTCTTTTAGAAGGGAAGAGCCACCAAAACCTGGTCGTCGTTTTCTTTGCTCCCTGTCTTTCCTCCAGAAAGAGGGATAAATAATAATTCCTCTGTGGGAATTTGAAGGGGAGAAATACAAACACATTGCAAAAAAAAAAACCCCCCCAAAAAGGAGGAAAAGGGAAGGTAAGAGAAGGATGTCTACAATTTTATGTCAAGCAACAAAATGCCTACAACACCCGGTATTCCCAGGCGGTCTCCCATCCAAGTACTAACCGGGCCCTATGCTGCTTGACTTCGGTGATCGGACGAGAACCGGTATATTCAGCATGGTATGGTCGTAGGCAAAGGACATCATTGTTGAACCTATTTAAGAGTGAACAATGACGTCATCATCTGAATTTGTTTTTTTTTTCTTCTGGAAATGCGCCCCCAACGAGTATGGAATGGGGTAGTAGTTTCAGATGTTCATTAATTGTTGCCAAGTGACCGGCTGAGTGACGAAACGGGTTTAGCCTGAACACCAACCAAGAGACTCTGCAGATGGAGCTCTTGATGAACTATATTGAGGTACTAATTACTCCAGAGCTGAACTTCTTCTATGCCCTTTTCAGATCGGGTCTTGGGGATGAGGAATATAACAAGATGACATCATAGTCGAAATTAGCCTTTAACTATTCAACTATTTACAAAGTGTCTTGGAAACGGTTGAGGGTGAAACATTGTGCCATAATAATATGCTACATGAAGGATGGAATAAAAGAAAAAAGGGGAGCCGGGCCGGGGAGAGGGGGACGGGAGTTAAGTTTGTTAAAGAGGTGGAGAAGGGAAGGAAGGACGGAGTTAGAGGTCGATAATAAGCTTCTTTTAGAAGGGAAGAGCCACCAAAACCTGGTCGTCGTTTTCTTTGCTCCCTGTCTTTCCTCCAGAAAGAGGGATAAATAATAATTCCTCTGTGGGAATTTGAAGGGGAGAAATACAAACACATTGCAAAAAAAAAAACCCCCCCAAAAAGGAGGAAAAGGGAAGGTAAGAGAAGGATGTCTACAATTTTATGTCAAGCAACAAAATGCCTACAACACCCGGTATTCCCAGGCGGTCTCCCATCCAAGTACTAACCGGGCCCTATGCTGCTTGACTTCGGTGATCGGACGAGAACCGGTATATTCAGCATGGTATGGTCGTAGGCAAAGGACATCATTGTTGAACCTATTTAAGAGTGAACAATGACGTCATCATCTGAATTTGTTTTTTTTTTCTTCTGGAAATGCGCCCCCAACGAGTATGGAATGGGGTAGTAGTTTCAGATGTTCATTAATTGTTGCCAAGTGACCGGCTGAGTGACGAAACGGGTTTAGCCTGAACACCAACCAAGAGACTCTGCAGATGGAGCTCTTGATGAACTATATTGAGGTACTAATTACTCCAGAGCTGAACTTCTTCTATGCCCTTTTCAGATCGGGTCTTGGGGATGAGGAATATAACAAGATGACATCATAGTCGAAATTAGCCTTTAACTATTCAACTATTTACAAAGTGTCTTGGAAACGGTTGAGGGTGAAACATTGTGCCATAATAATATGCTACATGAAGGATGGAATAAAAGAAAAAAGGGGAGCCGGGCCGGGGAGAGGGGGACGGGAGTTAAGTTTGTTAAAGAGGTGGAGAAGGGAAGGAAGGACGGAGTTAGAGGTCGATAATAAGCTTCTTTTAGAAGGGAAGAGCCACCAAAACCTGGTCGTCGTTTTCTTTGCTCCCTGTCTTTCCTCCAGAAAGAGGGATAAATAATAATTCCTCTGTGGGAATTTGAAGGGGAGAAATACAAACACATTGCAAAAAAAAAAACCCCCCCAAAAAGGAGGAAAAGGGAAGGTAAGAGAAGGATGTCTACAATTTTATGTCAAGCAACAAAATGCCTACAACACCCGGTATTCCCAGGCGGTCTCCCATCCAAGTACTAACCGGGCCCTATGCTGCTTGACTTCGGTGATCGGACGAGAACCGGTATATTCAGCATGGTATGGTCGTAGGCAAAGGACATCATTGTTGAACCTATTTAAGAGTGAACAATGACGTCATCATCTGAATTTGTTTTTTTTTTCTTCTGGAAATGCGCCCCCAACGAGTATGGAATGGGGTAGTAGTTTCAGATGTTCATTAATTGTTGCCAAGTGACCGGCTGAGTGACGAAACGGGTTTAGCCTGAACACCAACCAAGAGACTCTGCAGATGGAGCTCTTGATGAACTATATTGAGGTACTAATTACTCCAGAGCTGAACTTCTTCTATGCCCTTTTCAGATCGGGTCTTGGGGATGAGGAATATAACAAGATGACATCATAGTCGAAATTAGCCTTTAACTATTCAACTATTTACAAAGTGTCTTGGAAACGGTTGAGGGTGAAACATTGTGCCATAATAATATGCTACATGAAGGATGGAATAAAAGAAAAAAGGGGAGCCGGGCCGGGGAGAGGGGGACGGGAGTTAAGTTTGTTAAAGAGGTGGAGAAGGGAAGGAAGGACGGAGTTAGAGGTCGATAATAAGCTTCTTTTAGAAGGGAAGAGCCACCAAAACCTGGTCGTCGTTTTCTTTGCTCCCTGTCTTTCCTCCAGAAAGAGGGATAAATAATAATTCCTCTGTGGGAATTTGAAGGGGAGAAATACAAACACATTGCAAAAAAAAAAACCCCCCCAAAAAGGAGGAAAAGGGAAGGTAAGAGAAGGATGTCTACAATTTTATGTCAAGCAACAAAATGCCTACAACACCCGGTATTCCCAGGCGGTCTCCCATCCAAGTACTAACCGGGCCCTATGCTGCTTGACTTCGGTGATCGGACGAGAACCGGTATATTCAGCATGGTATGGTCGTAGGCAAAGGACATCATTGTTGAACCTATTTAAGAGTGAACAATGACGTCATCATCTGAATTTGTTTTTTTTTTCTTCTGGAAATGCGCCCCCAACGAGTATGGAATGGGGTAGTAGTTTCAGATGTTCATTAATTGTTGCCAAGTGACCGGCTGAGTGACGAAACGGGTTTAGCCTGAACACCAACCAAGAGACTCTGCAGATGGAGCTCTTGATGAACTATATTGAGGTACTAATTACTCCAGAGCTGAACTTCTTCTATGCCCTTTTCAGATCGGGTCTTGGGGATGAGGAATATAACAAGATGACATCATAGTCGAAATTAGCCTTTAACTATTCAACTATTTACAAAGTGTCTTGGAAACGGTTGAGGGTGAAACATTGTGCCATAATAATATGCTACATGAAGGATGGAATAAAAGAAAAAAGGGGAGCCGGGCCGGGGAGAGGGGGACGGGAGTTAAGTTTGTTAAAGAGGTGGAGAAGGGAAGGAAGGACGGAGTTAGAGGTCGATAATAAGCTTCTTTTAGAAGGGAAGAGCCACCAAAACCTGGTCGTCGTTTTCTTTGCTCCCTGTCTTTCCTCCAGAAAGAGGGATAAATAATAATTCCTCTGTGGGAATTTGAAGGGGAGAAATACAAACACATTGCAAAAAAAAAAACCCCCCCAAAAAGGAGGAAAAGGGAAGGTAAGAGAAGGATGTCTACAATTTTATGTCAAGCAACAAAATGCCTACAACACCCGGTATTCCCAGGCGGTCTCCCATCCAAGTACTAACCGGGCCCTATGCTGCTTGACTTCGGTGATCGGACGAGAACCGGTATATTCAGCATGGTATGGTCGTAGGCAAAGGACATCATTGTTGAACCTATTTAAGAGTGAACAATGACGTCATCATCTGAATTTGTTTTTTTTTTCTTCTGGAAATGCGCCCCCAACGAGTATGGAATGGGGTAGTAGTTTCAGATGTTCATTAATTGTTGCCAAGTGACCGGCTGAGTGACGAAACGGGTTTAGCCTGAACACCAACCAAGAGACTCTGCAGATGGAGCTCTTGATGAACTATATTGAGGTACTAATTACTCCAGAGCTGAACTTCTTCTATGCCCTTTTCAGATCGGGTCTTGGGGATGAGGAATATAACAAGATGACATCATAGTCGAAATTAGCCTTTAACTATTCAACTATTTACAAAGTGTCTTGGAAACGGTTGAGGGTGAAACATTGTGCCATAATAATATGCTACATGAAGGATGGAATAAAAGAAAAAAGGGGAGCCGGGCCGGGGAGAGGGGGACGGGAGTTAAGTTTGTTAAAGAGGTGGAGAAGGGAAGGAAGGACGGAGTTAGAGGTCGATAATAAGCTTCTTTTAGAAGGGAAGAGCCACCAAAACCTGGTCGTCGTTTTCTTTGCTCCCTGTCTTTCCTCCAGAAAGAGGGATAAATAATAATTCCTCTGTGGGAATTTGAAGGGGAGAAATACAAACACATTGCAAAAAAAAAAACCCCCCCAAAAAGGAGGAAAAGGGAAGGTAAGAGAAGGATGTCTACAATTTTATGTCAAGCAACAAAATGCCTACAACACCCGGTATTCCCAGGCGGTCTCCCATCCAAGTACTAACCGGGCCCTATGCTGCTTGACTTCGGTGATCGGACGAGAACCGGTATATTCAGCATGGTATGGTCGTAGGCAAAGGACATCATTGTTGAACCTATTTAAGAGTGAACAATGACGTCATCATCTGAATTTGTTTTTTTTTTCTTCTGGAAATGCGCCCCCAACGAGTATGGAATGGGGTAGTAGTTTCAGATGTTCATTAATTGTTGCCAAGTGACCGGCTGAGTGACGAAACGGGTTTAGCCTGAACACCAACCAAGAGACTCTGCAGATGGAGCTCTTGATGAACTATATTGAGGTACTAATTACTCCAGAGCTGAACTTCTTCTATGCCCTTTTCAGATCGGGTCTTGGGGATGAGGAATATAACAAGATGACATCATAGTCGAAATTAGCCTTTAACTATTCAACTATTTACAAAGTGTCTTGGAAACGGTTGAGGGTGAAACATTGTGCCATAATAATATGCTACATGAAGGATGGAATAAAAGAAAAAAGGGGAGCCGGGCCGGGGAGAGGGGGACGGGAGTTAAGTTTGTTAAAGAGGTGGAGAAGG